>PVIR01015074.1:0-38977 GCA_004026965.1 Petromus typicus | reverse complement strand
TACTGGAGTAGATGGGTCACTGACCCAATATAAAGGGAGTCCTCATCAATACATGAATACATACAGGGAGAATACAGACAAGGAGAAGGCCATGAACACATACAGGGAGAATGCCATGGGAAAATGATGACAGTGACCAAGCTGAAGTTTGTACAAGCCAAGAAACACCAGTGCTATCACCAAATCACTATCTTCTGGTAGAGAGGTATAGAAAAGACTGTTGCTTTGAAGGAATCAAGCTGGATGTCATTGCCACTTCAGAATTCAGGCTTCAGAAGTATGAGAAATTATTTAAATTTTCTGCTGTCTACATTGCCTGACTTGAGGTACGTTGGTAGGCAGCTCTAGCAAATAAATACAATACCCAAGGGAAGGTGGTGTAAGAACCCAGAAGTTGGGAGAATAGGAAGAAATGGAGATAAAAATGAGATGTGCAGATCCACAGGTGGCAGTTGGAGCCCTGAGGCCAGATGCAGTCATAGCAAGGAGGAGCCATGGAGCAGAGCTGAGTACCAGGACAGGAGTTTTGCACACAGGTGGCAGCAGTGTTTGCTGGGGAGGGGAGTGACACTCTACAAAAGCACTTGCAGAGTCCAGAAGTGAGGGAGCAGTTGGAAAATGGGGTAAGGAATCCGGCTTGTCTCTGGCTTGGGGTCCCTATGGCAGCTTCTCAGTCAGCGGGGCCAGACTTGAACATGACTGTGTTGTCCTGAGACCCACACTGCTGGAACGGCAGTTACTACCTCTGTCTCATTTCACAATATAACTTTCAAACTACTGACCCTTAAGAGCAAGGGTGGGTTAGTCATTTGAAAGATGCAGATGAAAACAACACTGAGATTTCATCTCATTCCACATAGAATGGCTGCCATTTCAGATTCAGCCAACAGAAAATGTTGGCGAGGCTGCGGAGAAGAAGGAACCCTTCTCCACTGTTGGTGGGACTGTAGACTCATACAACCCCTGTGGAGATCAGTTTGGAGATTCCTCAAAAAGCTAGGATTGGAGGCCGCATTTGACCCAGCCATCGCCCTGCTAGGTGTATACACAAAAGAATTAAAAGACTCATATCACAGTGACCTATGTGCACCCATGTTTATAGCAGCTCAGTTTGTGATTGCTACATCTTGGAAACAACCCAAATGTCCATCAACTGGAGACTGGATAAAAAAGCTGTGGTTCTTCTACAGAATGGAGTATTATACTCTACCATAAAAAAATGATAAGTTTGAATCATTTCTACTTAAATGGACATACCTTGAGGATATCCTCATAAGTGAAATAAATAGATCACAGATAGGTACATATTGAATCTTTTCTGTGGTATGAGAAAATAAAGATGTAAATAAGTCCTAGAATTGTATGTTATATATTGTGAAATAGAAAATACTCAAAGTAAAATAGGGTGAAGGGAGAAAAATAATGAGATTATAACAAAAAAGAAAGGAGACAAATTTTATGTATATAGGGGGGTGGTAGGGTGGGTAGAGCTATGGGAAAAAGTGAGGATTAAATTGTGTCTTACACTTGTACAAATACCCAATATGGAGTGCAATCATGATGCGTATATGTAATGTACCAATAAAGATTTCAATTAAAAAAATAAAAAAATCAAGGGTTGGGCCAGGGATTTAGCTCAGTGGTTCCAGCGTCTGCCTTGCAAGCACAAGAGCCCAGGTTCGAAACCTGGTAACCACATACAATACTGGGTGTGGAGACTCATGCCCAGAAGCAATCAGTACCACATACCACAGTGCTGGGTGTGGTGGCTCATGCCTGTAATCCCAGCACTTGGGAGGCAGAGGCAGGAGGATTGCTGTGATGTGAGTTTGAGGCTGAGCTCAGAGCCAGCCTGAACTACAAAAAAAAAAAAAAAAAAAGCAAGGGTTTAGGAGTCACCTGGAGATAACTGATGATATAGAAGTTCTTAAAAAGTAGCTTTGAAATGCACTAACTTGTTGAATAAGCATGAGTTTACATGCCTGGGAAATTGAGCAGCATATAATACCAGAGGATGAAACTCCTGCCCGAGTTCAGCAACCAGGTAGTGGAGGTGAACCCAACAGGGTCACCTGATGCCACTGAGCCTGTTTTGAATGTCTCCCCAGAAAATGTTTGTGAAATGTAAAAGACCAACATGCATGCGTGCACACACACACACACACACACACACACACACACACACACACACACATACACACACACACCTTATCTTCTCATTTATTCAATATGGCCGAAAGCATTATATATGTGCTACTAGGCATCATATTTAATTTATTTTTTTCCTTCTCTTTTTTTACTTTCTAAGTTTTCCTGGGGCTTCTTGTGTACTAAAAAGAACTTTATTGCTTTCTGATTCCCTCAAAAAGCTGCAAAAGATCCCAGAAATATTTTGGTGAAAATCTCTAGTATTTTGGAACTATAACAAGTAATTATATGAGTAGTTTTGATAGATTCCATTTCCTATATATACAAATTGGAAAGTTATCTTACAGATAAGATAAATATCTAAAGGTTGGATATTGGGGTCCTATGTGTATATATTAGCTGTAATGAGGACTGACAGTGACACACTGTTCCCAGAGATTCTGACCAGTTCACATTCTCACTTGCTGGCCAAGTCCTTCCCTCACCTCCATGAACTGCACACTACCAAACACTTGATCTCTGTTGAGGTCCTAGGTCTCAAGTGGGAAGTTCATGCAACTTTCATGTAGAGTTCTCTCTTTGTGAAATTGAGCACCTTTTCATATCTTCCAGAACTATCCAGATTTTATCTTTGCTTTTCCATTAGTCTATAGAATCCTTTCACATCTCAGGGAAAAAAAATTTCTCCTTATTGTCTGAATTTAAAATATTTTTTGTTGTTGTGTACAATGGCTTTCCGCATACATATGTATAATATATGCACATATTAATTTTATACAATATTTTATTTCATTGTGATATTTTCATACATGCATATAACATTTCAATCATATTCATTTGCATTACCCTCTGTCATCCCACTCTCCCCTTAACCTGATTCATGTTCTATTCTCTAATAGTTTCTTTTTCACTCTAATGTTATCTTTCTCCCCCTAGATTCCATATTTTGGGGAAAACTTCCAATACTTGTCTTTCCAAGTCTAACTGTTTTTTTCTCTTAACGTGATGATTTCCAGTTTCATCCATTTTCCTGCAAATGAAATAACTTAGTTCTTCTTTCTAGCTAAATAACACTCCATTTAACACATACTGCATTTTCTTTCTGCCTTCATCTGTCCGTAGGCACCTGGGCTGATTCCATATCTTGATTTTTCTCAACTGGGTTTCAATAAACATGGATATGAAGGTATTCCTATAGTATGCTAATTTTAATTCCTACAAACATATGCTAAAGAGTGGCGTAGTTGGATCATGTGGCAGTCTTATTTTAGTGTTTTTGAGGAACCTTCATGCTCATTTCCATAGTGGATATAATAGTTTACGTTCCCTCAGTGATGCGTAAGGGGTCATTTTTTCCTGTATCCTTGCCAACATTTACTTATTCATTTTTATATTCTTAAAGATGGTGCTTCTGACTGGAACAAGATAAAGTTTCCATGTAGTTTTAATTTTCTTGATGACTAAAGATGTAGAAGATATTTTAAAAAGTGTAGTAATTGGCCATATGTATTTATTTTTATGACATTTTTCAACTTAAGACTCTGATATTGACACCTTAATTTCATATTTATGAATTTCTTTTTTGGTGCCTATTAATTTATACACCTGTGTTTCACTACATATTTTATGTTTTCCCATCTCTATAACTCTATTTCTTCCATTATTACTCATGGTACTTTTTAATCTTCACATTTTGGGATTCATATTGATGGTCTAAGTCTAGCATCTTCCCCCAGCTTGACTACTTATTTGTCTCAGTGCCACTCACTGAATAACTTATTTTTTAATAGAGGTAAATCAATAGAGATAAATCTTTTATCCCATCTGGAATTTCTGGTGATATCTGTGTGTGGGCCTGAGCTTGCGACCTGCTGCTCTCTCTCTTTGTATATTATACTCACATTCACTTAATTACCACAACTTTATACTATGATTTTCTTCTAGAATCTCTAGTGCTTTCTTTTTCTTTTTGTTTCAGAAGTTTTCTGGATATTATTTTTTAATGAGCTCATCTAATTTCGAACATACTTCATCTTTTTGATTTAATTAATGGAAGTACTGAGTACTACATTTTACATTTACTAAGCATAGAAAGCTTAGTAATTTCATGCTAATAATTTTACAACTTTTCTGAGGATTAGTTTTAGTCTCAGAGAAGTAGTTGTGGTCTTAGGTTGTAGAATTTCAATAGTTTACTCAAATGTAGAGATGGAATTTATTCTCTGTGGTTGTTATAAGTTCACGTGTTCCTGTGGGTAAGAATATTGCACATATCATGAACTATTTGTATCTTAATCCTTGGTGTAGAAATTTCCACAATGAGACTGAAGTTTACATCAGTACATCAGTAGAGATAAGCAACGCTTTATCAAATGCTGCTTTATATACATACGGTCTATCTCTAATGATAATCTGGTAAATAAAAAAAAAAAAGAAGGATCAAATAACCGAGTGAAAACCTTTACATGTCATATGGATTGCTGAATTTTATGGCCATCTCCAAATAATCCATATATTTATAAGTAAAGTCTTATAATAATGGAACAATGCATAAGAGCAGACACACCTAAATATAATCTAAAATGCTTTTCTTTGGTGATAATTTCTGGTTTGGGATTTTGAACACAGGTAGTTAAAATACAGAAGTCTTTGATCAGAGAACGTTATGTCTGCATAGTTCCCTTGGGGGAAGGGTATAAAATTTCTTATAATTAGCCAGCAAAATATTTGATGTCATTGCATCAATTTAAATGTGGCACTTTCGTGACCTGTTAGAAAATTACAGCTAACTCAGCACACCAGTCTTCTTACTTCTGAAAAAAAAGTTGTGGCCTATATTTTAAAACATCAACAAAATGCTTTATAAGCTAGTTAATTGTTGAGAAGCAAAGTTTTTCCATGAGGCAGTAGGGAAAAGAGGGATAGTGGGACTTAAAAAAAATTAACATTTAACTATGGGTGAGACATTTGACCATGTTGCTTTTCATTTTAACTTGTAAACCATGCAGAAGTGGATGGACAGAGTCATAGTTTCCATTGTTGGTGGCATAGGAGTTTGAAGTGGTCTCAGGCAGGATAAAAAGACTGAAGGAGAGACAGACAGAGCAGGCACTCAAACTAATGAATCTCTCTACCAAGTTCAACAGCTTGTCTTAGGTATTTGAACATAACTTTGAGAAATTTTGTCCAAATGAGAAAGGAGAAATGTTTCATCTTTTGACACAGATCATACTGTGTATACTAAAAGAAAGGTAATAAATTTAAAATGTTTAAGCAAAAAGATAAAATGGCCAGGTATATTATTCACTGGTTGTGAGTTCTATCTCTGTGTGTTGCTAGAATGGGGAAAATGGTCAAGATTGGAGATAATTTAGATATTTACCTTTAATTGATGGTATAGTGTGGGCTATGTGGGAGAAGTCAGAGTGGAAGATGTGAATTATAATGTTTTAAATGTACCAAAAGATTAGGTCTAGGAAGTTCAGTTGATGGGTTTTAAGAATCTGCTTCCTGATCAAGGCAATTCCGTTATAGCCCAGGGCATTGATACCATAAGAAATCTAAATGTGACCTTGAAAACCAGAGCAGAATTTTCAAGGGACACTCAGGTACTTCACTTTTTATAACACCAGTGATAAGTGAGTGTCAGTATTGAAAAATCTTTGTGCCCTTTTCGCGAGAGCCATTTCTCTCTAAATGGCCTATGAAGGAATGTGCTTGCTGAGTTTAGTATGACATTTATGCTGCTTTTGTAAAATGAGTTGGCTGCTATTCTCTTCTGTTTTTCTGAGAAAATTATGTAAAATGTGATGTTATCCCTTCCTGAAGTGACTGAGAGAATTAACAGGCAGGGAGAGAGAGCAGTGGCCTTCACATGGCTGTGAGCTGCGTTGGCTCATTCTGTTGGACTCTGTTTCTGGATCTATAGTGTGGATTTCATACGTACGCAACCCATCCTCAGATCTGGAAAGATAACAAGGTCCCTTATTTTACCTGACATGTACAAGCATGTAAATTATCAGGTAAACATGTCGTAAACATCTTTATAACTCATAAGACTGTTTTACAGAGTGGGAAGAATAAGCAGTGACATTTACAAAGTGGAATCAAATGTAAGGGAGTAAACACCACCTCACGGGGTGATGAATAGGAGTCAGAAGAGTTGCCTGAACCCCCAGGTGACTGAATGGTCTCCTTGCCAGCATCAGGCATAGACATCCTCCATCATCCTTTGTCTGTCTGTGAATACAGTACCTCAGACATAGGGGACATCTCCAGAGTAGGACCCGATCCATTCCAATTTGAGGATGTTTATGAAAACACTTAGATCAAGAGTGGACTGACTGTTTTTATGAGAGGAAGTTTTTAAGTTAGAAAATTGAAGGAGTGTAGGGAGAAGATGCCCAGCTACCTGTGATTTCTCTCTTCCTATGCCTCAGACAGTCATGAAACTCTTATTCTCGAGGAATTTTGCATCATCTCAGCCTTGCTTTTGGCAGGCCAGAGTCTTCCCGGTGTGCAGAGAAGAGGCTTGGAAACCCTGCTGCATCTGTACCTTAAGGCTCTGCGTCCTGCCTGTGCTCAGCCAGGCCTGATGGGTAGTTATATTTGGCAGACCTCAACAAATGAGAAGTCTATGGATTAACACTCAACTTCCTGGTTTCTAAGGAACAGTCCTGGATTGACTTCTTGGGGATCTAACTGACTTTTCATCCTAGAAGTGACTCTTGGGATCACATCCTATGTCACCTGCCTGCATCTACATGGTAGTGTCAAGGTTTCCTTCTGCAGATCCAAACCAAGATGGTGCATTCAATATGCTGTTGATTGGCAGCTGCCAGTGGGCAGCGTCATCTTCCACTACAGGGATGAGGAAAGACTCTGTTTTGAATTGTCTGCTTAGTCTCTGATATTTTCTTTCTGCTCTATGGCAACTTGAAAAGCTGATTGACTTGGGTGAAGTACTGGGAATGAATTAAAGGATGTTTGGATTGAGTTTAAACTTAATTTTAGTTTGAGAGTTCCATCTTTAAACAAAATGGCAGCTGAAAATTCTCCAAATGGATTATTGCAGTGATTTTCAAACTCCATTTTCTAAATACAGCCTGCACAGGAATTTGCTTTGGAGCCAGAGGTCTCTTTGGATGCCTTGGATAAGACATATGATTGACTGTACTATACCATAGCATAGTATCTGTTAACTTAAAGCCACCACACATTTCTACAGCAATAACCCTCATCTGTGCTATCTGGTTGAGATTCAGTCCGAGAGTGACCTTCCACAAAAGCATGTTCTGGGTAAAGGAACTGAAGGGAATGGGGGTTGATTCATTCACCCTGTGAATCTTCCCTACACAGAAATTTATTAAACACTGAATGCATTAAAGGCAGTTTCTCAATTTGAGGGAAAAGACTACATGACACATTTCTGAGGAGTCAGCTGGTTTGTTTTAGGGTTGATTTTGGTTTTTTTGCTTTGTTTGTCTTCTTTTCTGATCCACTTGTAAGTCAGATGGGGGAGCAACAACCCTGTAATTAGCGTCCGTACAAGAGAAAGGAGGGGTGTGTGTGTGGCCCTTCAGTTGGACAGAGGCATGTTTGAGCTCTGAATCAACCTCCACTCTAATGAGGGTCCCTTTGCAGGTGAGGTAGGGGTGTGTGTGTGTGTGCGTGCATTCATGCGTGCATGGGTGCCTATGTGCGTGTGCGTGTGTGTGTGTGTGTGTGTGTGTGTGTGTGTGTGTTCCTCCCAGATATCCTGTATTCTGTGTGTTTGGGGAGGGAGGGAGCTAAAGCCATATCAGGGAAACCTCCCCATGTATAAGGTTGTTAACTGAGGCCAGGAGACCCAGACTGGGCAGCCCTGGCTGCCTGTGTGAGGATGTTGTTCCTTCGTGTGAGAACTCTCCTATTGTCTTCCAAGATCCTCTGGGAAAATAGGCCTGGATAGGCTTTTCTGGCTGAAGACTACAGAATATGGTTTCTGCCACCTCTAACAAGACCTCTGACCCTGTGACACTAACTGTGTAGACTCAATTCGTTTTTCTGACTTTTCTATTTATTCCGTCATTTTCTTTCTTCATCATGCATTGAAAAATACTGTATTATGTAATTTTGACAGTACTTTATAAGGAGCCTTTTAGAATAGAATTATTAGATTCATCTAACATTTAGGGTAGCTTTAAATTCCATAATGTCCAGTATATAAATACAAGGCTTTGAATTACAGCAGAAGAGATTTGAGTTAGACATTAAGAAGAATTTAGCGGCTATCAAGATTACTAACTAGCTTGCCATAGAGTGCTGTAAAATCCTCCTCTGGATGTTTCCCTGGTTGCAACTTTGTGAAGCTGCTTAGTGGGAATCCTGTGCATAGAGACATATATGAGTTCTGACTTTGTTCCCAAATGAAGGACATAGAAACTAACTGAGAATTGAAAGAGTAAATAGCTATCACTCCTCTGAGTTGAAGAGGAGAACTATCTAGTCTGGGAGAGAACTATTTAGTCTGAGGAGAACTATCTAGTTCTGACAGGTGCATTATTACAAAGCAGCGAATTCCTCTGCTTGGTAAGAAGGCAGGAAGATGTTTACTTTGGTCATTACAGTCAAGCCCAGTCCCTCAACTAAGTGGAATACCACTGATTTTGCGTGGGTAAGACCAGCCAGGGGATTCCTAACCCCTAACATATGGCCACCTCTGTAGATCCAGTGACTATCCTGTCCTTGCCCTGGATCAGCAGATGAGTGAGCACAGCCCGGCTCTGACCCAGGACAGCTGAGCATCAGTCAGGACAGGTTTCACTCTGTGGCTGTGACCATGTCCAGCCTGAACCTCAGTGCTGAAAAAGTGATGTGTTCTCAGACATGCTGTACGTCCAGGCGGCTCAGCTCAACTCTGTTATTTTTGTTGCTCAGAAACCAGGCTAAGGATGCTGTCACTTTCTTGAAAGTTGCCAGCTGTGGGTCATAGGGAGAGAGAACTCTGGAAAATCTTGCATTAGAAATTACTATTTGGCCAGGAAGTGACAAATCAATTCCATTCATGACTTGTAGGGTAGAACAATTATATGGCCTTGGACCCTCAAGAGGGTCAGAAGCACAATCCTACAAAAATACCTAAAAGTAAATAGAGTCAGCTCTAATTCCTTCTCATTCTCCCTCTGTTCTCCACCTGATGAATGAAAAGTTGGGGAAGACTCTAGGGTATTTGTTATCATGAGTAGAGAACAGCGTGGTCAATCTGGCATGCGTGCCACAGGAAGCTGTTTGTTACCATTGAAAGTTCTGAAAGGTTCGCCATCTTTGCTGTAGATAATATGAGATATGTTTTCCTTACTGACTTCAGGAAATGCCGTAAATATCTGTTGGTAACGTAGACAAGACATTTTCAGTATCAGTTGGATGTGAGCAGTTATGGGGGAATGCTAACATTTTTTTGTCCTTCAACAGTTTTCTTTTGCAAAATCAATATGAAAGACTTGCAGTTCTAAGGATAAAACATTTTGGCTTTTACTGATCTCATAAAATCCCTTCATTCCTTTTTTAGTGCAGAGACAACATGCCAAGTGGCAATAATTAACTGTACCACGCGATACAAAGGGGAAGAATAGGCATTTGTTTTAATCAAGTGTTGCACAAGTCTGCAGTGCGTGATGTCCACCGGGCAGGCGTGACGGAGCTTGTTGTGGAGTGCGAGATCAAGTTAGAGGCTCACTTGAGAATGCTGCTGCATCCTTGTCCTGAAAAGCTTCACATTGTACAGATTTCAGCCTATGACTGGAGACAGGGTTGTTCATCTTGGAATAGGGGGAAATATTGTAATTGCATTGAGTAGGAGTTTTAGAAGTATAACTGTATATATTTTTAAATTGACTTTTAATTGAAAAATAGTAATTGGATATATTTATGGGGTATAACATGGTGTTTTGATGCATGTATGTACTTACAGAAGGACAGTTCGGGCCAATTAATGCATCTCTCACTTCACTTATAATCATCCTTCAACATCTACTTAGATTGGATTCACAACTCCCTTTAGAGTAATAGCAAAACCCTGAAACACTCAAGTTTCTTTTATAAAATGACATAGTATAGGTATATAACATATATATGCCTTTTTATATATTTTAAATCATCTATGTATAACTTACAATAATTAATACAAGGTAAATATTGTACTGAATTGTTTACAGAGTAACTGAGGTGTAAATACACTTTTGTGTTTAGGTGGGTGGTTGTATCAGTGTCTGCACACATACACAGTCTGTATTTCTGTCTGAAATGCTTCACCTTTGCTGGGAGCCCTTTCATTCTAAGCATTCTCTTAGGATCATGTCAGACAAGGGTCCTGCCATGACTCCCTCTCAGAAAAGCAACTTTAATCAATTGGTTCATAAAGCAATCAGTAGCCACCTTAGTGTCTGCAGTCGTGAATATGTAAGAGGCTTGATTCTCTCTCTCTCTCTCTCTCTCTTTTTCCTCAGAGAACTACTGATACATAGTCTCAAACTGGTGTCTCATATTTTGTGTAATTTTCCCTCTTTGCTTCAGCTTGTAGAGGGAACACAGACTCTTCTGTTACTTCTGTAAATCAGCACTTTTTAGACATGTCAGATATAGGCTCCAAACTCACTGCGAATGAGAGTGAAAACTATATCTCCATAAAGTGTGCAGTATATCTTGAGTGAGGCAAGATTTTTATGTAGTTGTTTAAGAGAACCTGAAGAGTATTTAACTTAATGTTAAAATATGTACTGACTCTTCAGCAATAAAGAATATGAGCTGAAAGAGGCTGAATTGGATATGATAATTCCAGAGCCAAACAAATATGTGTAAAGTAGTTTGGGGGCATTTGGAATTTATTTGCCACCTTTATGGAGGATGAATGGATGTCAGAGTGCCTTGAAAGGCACTATTTTTTTAAAAAAATCTTTATTGGTACATTAAATATACACATCATGATTGCACTCCATAATGGGGATTTGTACCAGTATAAGACACAACTTAATTCTCATTTTTTCCCCTAGCCCTACCCAACCTACCACTCCCCATATACATAAAATTTGTTTCATTACTTTTTTGTTACAATCTCAGCATTTTCCCCCTTCACCCTATTTTACATTGAGCATTTTCTATTTCACAATATATAACATACAATGCTAGGACTCATTTACATCTTTATGTTCTCATACCAGAGTAAAGATGCGATATGTACCTATCTGTGCCCTATTTATTTCACTTATGAGGCACTATTACACCCTCTTGTTGTAGGATCTGAGTTGTCCCGACAACTTTAGGCTATGTAGATAATTTCTTTGAATTTTCACTTGTGCAATAGACCACTTATTCCATCTACCTATGACTTTTTCAAAATGATGATTTTATATAAATTGCACTCACTAACCCAAAGTTTGCAGTATGTAAAACAAGGTTTGGTAAGCTGATGGGTAGACCCTGAGAGGGTTTCAGTGAATAAATTTTGTCTTATCAAAAGTTCATCCAGATTTCCTTCTTGAAAATGTATAAAATGTGCACTCTTAATACTTGCGTGTTTCTTATGAACATACAACCAAGCTTCCTAGCATAGGACCCAAGGAGTATGAAAGGTTCCCTTGGACACCTTCAGAAACAGACAGGCCCCCTTGGCTGTGTGCCTGCTGTTGGAGGAGCCTTTGACACCTTAACAAGATATTTTGAGCAGCCCCTCAAATTTTGTGTCATAGCTGATGACACAGAGTTTGTTTCGGGAAACTGTGCCTTTCTACTAAGAATCTCTTTCCAAAATATCTTTTAGTGTTTGGCTTGCAATTATTATTGACTTAGGGATCTAATGGGAAAGTTGTCACTGACCCAGGTTGTCTCAAACTGAACTGATGCGTATTATACATTGTCATCCACGAAGCTGGAAGATGAAACACTATGTGTGTGGACAGAAGCAGCAAAGCCAAGGCCTGGAGATGCTTCCAAATGGCTGCTGGCAATGCAGGACAGTGGGAATAACCAAGCCAGAGAAGCAACAATTCCTGGTCTCAACCTGTGTCTACTCCCGTAACACGACCTTTTTCTGGAGGTGATTATATTTCAAGTCCTTCTCGTACATTTCAGCATTTCAGTTGCTTGATGTAGAAAAATTTCTTCTCCACTCAATATGGAACTTTAAATAAGCTACTTAATTCTATCTATACACCAGTGTTTTTCTTTATGAAAGGGATAAAATAAGAATGTCCAGCTGATAGGAAGAAAACTAGTATAATACTCTGCAAGGGTTAGTTATTTATATTGTATTTATTTCTATGATTATTTATAATGTATTCAGATTATTATTCTAGGAAAAATATTTCTCACCCATAATTTAGTCAGGAGTGCAAGTTTCTTCAGTAAAGTTATGTAAATATGATTGTTACCAATCTGTGCTATCAACTGT
Source organism: Petromus typicus (assembly GCA_004026965.1). Classification (NCBI taxonomy): domain Eukaryota; kingdom Metazoa; phylum Chordata; class Mammalia; order Rodentia; family Petromuridae; genus Petromus; species Petromus typicus. Next base: position 26,403 of record PVIR01015074.1, on the reverse strand, counting down.
TAGGTCTTATAATACATAATACTAAAGTCCAAACTTGCATTTATATTTTTAAAATATTTCATATTGCCTGAGAAACATAAAAAAGTTGCATGACATTAATTTTGATAGTATGATTTAATAATAATTTAATCACAATCAGAGTTTCAAGGTGTACATACAGATCTTATCTTCTCTTACCTTGAAATTCTCTATCCAATCATAAATAATTCAGAGAGATTTTCATATTAACTAATCTAAAATTTGACTGAGGTAAAAGATTAAGTAATCTACTTGGAATTAATACTGAGTGTACATCTATACTTAATGCTATTGTGCAATTTAAATGGCATTAAAAGATAAGGTAAAAATTAACATGGCCACTGTGCAATTTTTTGTTTTGTTTTGTTTTCTCATTTTGAATCTGTGAAAGATCTACACTGAGATCTCTTGATATATTAATAACCTTCAGTTCTAGAGACAACAGAATTATAAGACAAAAATGAATGTGATTCAAATAGTAACCTTGGCACCAGGTACTGCTTCTAGCTCCTCTGAAAACTGAGCAAATCAACAGCCGAAGAGCATCCGTTCAGTATGGCCAAGATAAAGCAGCGGGTGGGAAAGCACCACAAGCTGACCCGGGAGCAGGTGGTCTCTGTGTGTTTCCAGGAGGAAAGTGAGTCAGAATGGAAAGCAGACCAGCTTCAGGACACTTTCCCAGGGCTGTGAGCAAGCTTCCTCTGCCAACCATAGCTCCAAGCAGCAAAGCGTGAGGACCCAGGTAGGGGAAGAGGAAACTGAGCAGACTGAGTTCCCAGCATCTATCACTATTACTTTAGACCACTGTCCCTGCCATTGGTCTATAAATATGTGTATGGATGTATGTAAGTATATGTGTACATTTATATGTGAATATATGTACATGTTCATGTCCATATTATATGTAAAGAAAAAAGCAGAGTTTTACATTGAATTTCACATGTATAGAACCAAAGCCAAAAATTTTTCCTCCCATGCATTCTTTCAATGTCTTTCCTTCACAAGGATAATAAAGCTAAGCTAGAATCTCTTGTTCTAGGAGAATAAAGACTTCAGGGAAAATGGAACTATAGAGAGAAAAATATACATAGGATGTTGTTTAACAATGGTCTCACACTGAACCAGGAATCAAGTATCAGGGCTGAAAAATATTCAGTGCACAAGTACTTAGAAAGTAAATGCTATATATGACATGCGTTCTCTTTTCAGAAGCTAACTGAAGATGAATTTCCCCAAAATAAAAATAAAGAAAGAAAAGGAAAGAAAAGGAAACTATCCAGGAAGTAGTAGAACTGGCCCACGATGCAGTGGCAGGAAGTGTCTGGAACTTAGTGATTTTTGAGCCATGTAGCACATTGAGATGAAGTTAGGGAAGAGAAAGCTTCTGTATGGGAATCTCCAGGAAGGAAAAAAACTCAGTAAAATAGAAAGTCTGATTTGAGCATAGGAAAGCATACAGCTGTAATAACGTCAAACAATGGAAGAAAGCAACTAGAACTTTGCATGAAGAAAATCTGTGTGAGAAACTTATGCTCACATGTGGTGCAAACAAAAAATGTGGAAGTTACAGAAGGTAACATTCTCTTAGAGGAGACAATCCGTTTGATCTCAGGAACAAAAATAGTGCCACTTGAGTGACCCAATGTTGTAACACTAAACTCAGAGAAAGAACAAATTTCTGGCCCACTAATGTCTTCCATGAGCAGTATATGTATATGACTGTGCTGCTTACTGGTTTTCAAAAGAGGAACAACCTCGTAAATACCAGATTGTGGCACAGAACTAAGAGCAAAGGGAATTTTACAATGGAGGTAGAGGTAGGACAGACCGAGTGGGAAATGATAGGAAGGTCTACATTCATTCTTTTGTATGGGAGAGAAGTCAAGATGTATGATCTAAAGTTCATGAAAAAGGAGAAGTTCAAATGCAAGTAACAGAAATAACACGTACATTTCAAAATTGGAGAAGTGAGTGCAAATGAACGTAATTCTCATGTCAGATAGAAAAGTCACTGAATGTTGCCTGGAGCTATTGATTGATAAACACGGGCATGTGTACATTATCTAGATTTGTGGAGATGATATCAAGATCAATAAGAAAGACAATAAAAAGAACAGAAAACATTTGAAATAATTAGCCTTCACAATAGAGCTAGTAGTTGGAGAGCAGGGTTGGTTGTTATGTAAGCTTTTTTTGCACTACTTAACTTGCTGCCTATATATGTGGGAGTTTTATAATAATTAAAATGTAAAACTTGGCATTTTTTAAGAAGAATACTTAGAAATAGTCAATAGGTATATGAAAAAGTTTCAGCATCACTAATCATGAGGGTAATGCAAATCAAAATCACAATGAGATATCGCATCCCTTTTATAAGAATGGCTACTATCACAGACATCAGGTGTTGACAAAAACATGGAGAAAGGGAATGTCATGGTGTAACTATGGTTAAATTGTTATGGTTGGTTGCCTGCCCCCCTATCCCCAAGTCTCATGAGCTCCTAGGTGAGGCTTTTGGGAGGTGGCTGGATCATGGGTGTGTGATAACGGATTAAGGGTGTGGTGACTGCCTGGTCCAGTCTTTGGTTTAGCATAGTTCTGGGTGTGAGTGATGGGCAGGACCGCACTAGGTATGAGTGGCAGCTACCAGGTGGCTTATAGACTTTATGAGACAAAAAGAAAGGAAAGCTTGATGCTGGATGCTTTCTGCCTCCAGCCATGAGCTGTTTCTCCTCTGCTGAGTGTGGACTGACACCTGTACAAACTGTGGGCTAATGTAAACCTTCGCTCCTTTGACTCGTAGATGTCTGTAACTGAGCTCTGGTCCTGAGTCTTATGCTGACCCATTCTACTGGCCTTGTTCTGGTTCTGAGTCCCTCATCCTGCTACACTGTTCCCCCTGACCAGGTTGCTGGAGAATAAGGATAAATGACAAAGACAGAATGAGTTTAACAGGCTGGTTGCCAAGGAGCTCTTGCTTCTTAGTTGGTAGAGGAAACCCTGTGCCTGGCTCATCTTGCCTTTATTTAGCCAAATAAGGGCACAAGTAATGAAAGTAACACAAGATTCATCTATTTCCCAATATCATTAGTACAATCTCTGGTAAACAACTTAGCTTCAGCTATCTTCACTTTTCCTTCGAATCTGTAATAGCAGTCACCTCCGAGTAGAAATGTCCTCCTTTGTGATCAGAGAGGAGGCCAGTTAGGCCTGAATTTTCCTTTTGGATTTGAAAAGTGTTGAGTATTTTGTTCTACCTATGAGAAAGTCCTCGATCAGAAACATTTTTTTATTTTGGTGGAAATGCAACTTAGTACGGATGCTATAGAAAAGAGAGAAATCTAGAATAGAAAAATAGAATAAAAATATAAACGAGCACTCTCACTTGTGGATATACAGCAATACATATAGAAAATTTATATATTGTACTTCCAATTTTACTATTACACTATTCACAATAGCCAAGATGTGAAATTAGCCTAAGTATCTGCTGATGTGTGAACAGATTCAGGAAATGTGCTGTATACATGATGAAGTACTATGCAGCCATAGAGAGGACATCTTGCAGTTTTAAGAACCTAAATAAATGCTCCTTGGAGGACAGAGTGTTACATGCATGTCACTTACGTGTAGAATGAGAGGTCAAGTTTGAGGAGGCAGAAATCGGTGTGGTGGCTGCCAGAGACTGGTGAAAAATAAATGTTGATCAAAGGCTGAACGAGGATTCGGGTCATTGAGGTATATAAGTTCTAGAGAACAAGTGTGCAACAGTGAATTGTAGTTAGTGATATAAATTATATGCTTGAATTTTGCTAGGAGAATAGATTTGAAGTGTTCTTTCACATGTGCACGGTGATAATTATGAAAGTTGAAGTGAAGGATACATTAATTAGCTTGGTTGTGGTAATAGTTTTATTACCTACATATATCAAAGCACCACACTGGGTAATTTAAATATATATATTTTCTACTTGTCAAGTATATGCCTCAATAGAAGTAGAAAAAAAAGAACATGTGTCTAACTCAGGAGAGGTTGTCCCTATTCCTTGAATAGTTGTGTGGCCTCAGAAAAGTGATTTAACTTCTCTGCATCACTATTTTCCCATCCATAGGAAACAGGTAATAATTCACATTTTATAGGATAGTTGTGCACATAAAACAAGAAAATACATGTAGAGAGCTCAGAGTGGTGCTTACCTCAAAGCTGTGCTGAACCTAATGCTTAATCCACCAACTGTTAGCTTTTAAGTTCTTAGTTTCTCAGGCCCCATTCATATGAAGCCAACTGTCTCTTATCCCTGAAGGGGAAGAGAGGAGAGAATTAAACTGATTCTATATAAACTTGTAGGGGTTACGATAGAGATATGTAGGGGTTATAAGATGCATGTGGAAAATGAATGTGAATCAGCGAAGAGGTTGTACGTGATGTTTTAGGACTGTGTGTGTGTGTGTGTGTGTGTGTGTGTGTGTGTGTGTGTGTGTGTCCAAGCAAAGAGCAAGGGTATGAGAAGGTCAAAGGGTTGAGAATGTGACACTGTCACATGTGAAGGCATGTGATGGCAGGGTGGGTATCCACAGCTTCTGTGTGTTAGGATGATGGTTGTCACACTAGTGTGACAGGATGTGTGAGAGGCAGAGGGGACAAGAATTCAGGTGTAATGTGCAGGAAGAGCATGTGCACTGCAGGAGGGCTGTGTGTGAATGATGACACTCCCCCACAACCCTCCTACAGTTGTCTTGGAGAAAGGTGCCTGCCGTGGATCAATGGTCTCCACCAACATAAGCAGAGCACACAATCCCTGAAGGGAAATGAAGAAGTAAGGCCAGGCGTGGTTACTAAGATGTCATGTGATCTCTGTGCTTGTGAGTAGATTGATCCTTTGATGTATTTGTGGATTACTGAATCAGTGGATTTTGAAGGTAGTGGCTTTGTTTACAAGAAAATATCTCCCTGATTCTCTGACTGTGTAACTCCTTGTGCTGCCTCAGGATCCGCAGAATCCTAAGGACCACTCCCCTTGATTGTGGACTCCCCAGGCTCCAGAGCTATCACAGACATTTCTTTTCCTTGTGAAGTGTCTAGTCTATGGTATTTAATTGCAGCAACAAGAAACAGACTAAAACAAGGAGCTTCATTAGAGACAAAATATCCCAAGCTCTAGGCACAGGGTCCCTGATTCTGGAACAGAATTGACGCTTTTCTGTCTTCAGAACTTTCGTGTTTCCTGAATAGAAGATTCTAGTTCAACCTAGCCCTGCCTGAAATCAACCAACCCTGACTGAAATTAAAATACTAAGTGAAAGAAATGATAATAAAATAAGAAACCTGTTCTGTCACGTAGTACTGTGTGGTTTTGACAAAATTACTTAACCTCCCCAGGCCTTGGGTTTCCCACATGTAATCTGGAGATAAGATTACCTGCCTCGAGGGCTGTTATGAATAGAACAGGACAGAGTACAGAAGGACTTGAGAGTCATTAGCTATTATTATTGTCAGCTCAGCTCCATCTTGAGGAGACAAGTTGACTAATAGGACACTTTACTGCCTTGCTGAGAGCATTTTTCTTTCTTTCTCTCTTCTTCTTCTTCTTCTTCTTCTTCTTCTTCTTCTTCTTCTTCTTCTTCTTCTTCTTCTTCTTCTTCTTCTTCTTCTTTTTTTAAAGAGCAATCGTAAGTTCACAGCAAAACCAAGCAGAGGGCAGAGTTTTATCATGTCCTTCTTGACCTAGGCATGCACAGTCTTCCTGACTATCGACCCCTTCAACTGGATGGTGCATTTGCTACAACCAATGGAATAACACTGATGCATCTTGATGACTGAGTCTATGATTTACATCAAGGTTTCCTTGCCATCTGTTCTGTGGGTTTGGACGGACATACATGACCTCAATTCTCAGTTGAAGTACCATATGGAGTACTTTCATCATCCTTTAAAAATCTATGTTCCACTTACTCACTCCTTTGTCACCCTAACTCTTGGCAAGGACTGAACTTTTTACCTTCTCTCTAATTTTGGTTTTCCAGAACAGCATATTGTTGAAATCCTCTAGTGTGAGCCTTTTCAACAGATGGCTTTCACTTAGCAATATGCATGTAAACTTTCTGCATATCTTCTGGTGGCTTAGTGTAATAGCACATGGGGTGCGAGGTGAGGGACAAGGTGTACTGTGGGTCCCCTGGCTGTGGGTGTTGCAGTCTATGGAGTACTTTGTAAAAAGTGTGGGTCTACTACGGGGGTCCGGTGGACTTGGAAGCTGTAGCACATGGAAATAGTGTGACGAGAAGAGGGTGGCTTACAGCTGTGCACCCACAGATGTTGATGTGGCCAATAAAAGGTGAGTGTTGTGGGCAATCAGGGTGTGCTTAAAAGTATTGGAATTCTACTATGGTTACATGTGATTCTAGCCCTTGGATCACATCAACTGTCCCACATCTGGTGTGTTCTTGGATTTCATGTGATGACTTGTTGCAGAGCACACAATTCAAGGTGTCTCAGGTGACACTGACGCTATTGATTTCTACCTATTCACTTCAATGACTAGGCGAGAAGAATAGCAAGGTATATTTGTGTTTGTGAGTGTGTATGTGTGTGTGTAGGGTAAGATGGTGAATTCTGAAGTGCTGCAGAATAAGTATTTGTAATCTTGCTGGATATATTCAGAAGATCCTTGTCAATGTTGCTTCTATATCTGCTTCTACGGAACTCAGCAGGGCCCTATTCCGTAAGGAGGGTCCCATTATCCTCTTTACTCCCTTTCTTTCCAAGGGTTTGTAGTGCCTGTAAGAGGAAAGGGACTCCTGGTCCCCTGAAAGAGACACCATTCAATAGAAACTTGCTTCCCCAAAAGTCTGCTTCATCCAGTAACATTGGGTGTTGTTAACAACACACTCATGACAACACACTTTGAGAGGAGCATTGCAACATGTGTTTTAGGGAATTACATAGGTCTTTGTAAAACCTGCTCTTTACTGTGATGTTATCAGTTTTGCCCACCATGCAGGTGACTGAGGTGAACCCCGTCGTCTTATGAATATCTGGGAAAGCTGATGTAAATACCTGGTTGCTTGCTGCTTCTGTGTCAGGTGGTTGTGAAGCGGGGTTGTGAAGGACTCTCCTTTGGGCTGTAGCAGTAAAGGAGGGGACAGAGCCTTGTACTCAAGTCCCTTTTATCTCCTCCCAAAGAGTACATGAAGACTGCCAGACAGTGAGCTATCTACCCTCGTAGTGGCTCAACTATGTAGACATGTCTTCATTCATATGCAATGGCGAGCTTTGTTCTTGAATTATGAAAGGGAGAGTGACAGGTTTCCCTTTGAGACTCTTGGGAGGAATGAGTTTTTCAAGTAAGAGCACTGAGCAAATGCAAGTTTCAATGGCAAGCCCGGCACAGAGGACAGAGGGACAAGAAGTTGGCTCAGTTCCTCAAGCAGAGGTACCAAGACCTATGGCAAGTAGGACATCAGCCTGCACGGAGCCCTCAAACAGTGCCTTTATTTCTTCCACAGGCAGCAAATTCTTAGAAAAATTCACATCGCCCCTGGGGCAGAGCATAAAAGCCAAAGGATATAGGGCCAATTAGAGGGGGGCTGAAGTCCCATCTCCTCCCATCCTCTTTCAAGCCTGCTTTCCATTTTGGCTCTCAGTTATTAAGACATTTTATAAGTTCAAATGGCCTAGGCAAATTCTGGATGATCTGTGTAGGGCCGGAGCTTCCTTTGGGAGTCACGTTGTAATGTGGGAAGGAAGCAGGACCTGCCTGTCCCGAGTGATGGAAAAACAGGCCTGTTGGGGCTGACAGGCAGCTCTCAGCATCCCTGCTAAGTGACTGTCTTTTTTAATGTCCCAATTATCCTCTGCAATGTTTAAAAAGGTGGCAGGAATGTTCCTTTCTCTCCTACCTCCAGGCTTTGTGCCTGCCAAGGAAAACAGAATTTGACATTTTACCAGCATAATGATTTGTTCAAGAAGTCAGTGAGAAAAAAATGAAAAGCAAAGGCAAACCTGCAGTTCACACAGAGGTTGTGCTGCCAGCCGAGGCCGGAGCAGAACCCAGAGCACATGTTTCTCATGGGCTTGCAGATGGCCTAGGAAGTAACAGGTAATGTGGAATCCCTGACAGTACTGCCTGAGAGGTCTCAGCTTCACCCCTGTGGATGGGGCAGAGCAACTAAAGCAAGTGCAGCATTCCTGCAGGTCAGCTCTGGGGCCTGGGAGCTGTTGCCAGCGAGCAACAGCTTCTTGTTCTGAGAAGGACATCTCCACTCAGTGCCTCCTCTCATCACAGGAATGATGGCAGTATTGGACAGGGCAGCTGCACAAGCATGTACAGTCTGCGCATGAGTGCTTAGTGAGCTTCTGTACATGTATGTGTGTCTTAGTTAATTTTCTCCTTGTTGGGATATAATATCTGGTACCCAAAGTTAAAGGAAAAAAAGGTTCATTTCAGCTCTCAGTGTGTAAAGGTTTCAGTCCAGAATCTGCTGGCTCCAAGGTAGGATAGATGGCAATGGGGAATTGAAGAGGGGAAGCAGTTCATGACAGGCAGAAGGCATGAAAAGCAAGCCAGAGACACAGTGTGGGGCAAGACCACAGTTCTTTCTGTCACTTCTCTTTTATCCGGTATACCTGCTCTTAGGGAAAGTAGCACTCACACACTTCATCCTAGCCTTGTACCATGAATCAATGTAGTGGCACATACTCTAGATCCAGCCCTGAAAAGGCCCACCTATTACCACATACACACCTATTACCATATATATATATATGCACACATGTACCTAAGTATGTGTAGGTGTGTATAAATGTGTGCTGAATGTATGTTGTATTGGGTAGAAAGTACATGTGCATGTTTTGAGGTATATGTGCATATATGTGTGTATATAGGTATGTGTCTCTGTACACAAGAGTATATGTATATATGTGTGTGCATAAATATGTATGCATGAGCCTCTGAAAGTTTGCCATGTATGTGTCTGCCTCTTTAGCCTACGTGCTGTGTTCACCCAAGAAAAAATTGTGATGTGATGTGCTGAGCTGTGCTGTGAGTGCAGAGCAGTAGCCCTGCACTCTGACCTGCTAGGTCAGCTCTGTCACCACCACTTATTGACATGATGATAAAGCTCTAAAGCCTCAAACTCCTCTGGAATAACATCAATGTCTACATGGGCCTCATGGGCAGGATGGCAGTAAATAATGAGACCGTCCTCTTATGGACCTGCCCAGGAGGGCCATAGCAGAGGAACCATCCTTCTCGCTTCTGCTGGATGGAGGCTGCTCAGGTAGCACATTCCACTCCTGCAGGTGCTGGCTTCCCTTCCTCCAGCCCTGAGTCCTGAGGAACATCTCCTCCCACCCGGATGGATCAGATGGGACAGGTGACTGGCTTTTCTGTTCCTGCTCTAACAGGTGTTGACATTCCTCAGCGCTTCCTCCCCTACTTTGTGTGGGGGGAGGGGCACAGTGTCCTCCAGGTCTGAATCACAGCTCCACAACAGGAAGCCAACTCTGTTGCCTTGTGAGGAAAGCGTGGTGTTGGGGGAGCCTTATACTCCTCTTTTGTAGGACTGCACACAAAACCTTTTCTTTCAGAAGCTTTTCATTGAGAAGCACTGAGGTTTATTTTACCATCTATTCTGGAATATTTATAAAAACGATATTAGAATGAGAAACAAATGACCTTTCACGAAACTGTGCCACAAATACTATGTGTTTTCTACCAGCAATTCCGTAGTCTCTGACAACGATGATCCTTCCAGCCCTTTTGTTGTGGAACATGGACCATGTGTGTGCTAGTACTGGTATTTCTAGGTTCATGTTGCAATGACCCAGAAGTGAGCTGTGGTGGAGGTTAAACATTTTGCAGAAGTTTACATAGCAGTGGAATCTTCCAGATTAATTTGAATTCTACTTCCCAAGGGCTTTTTCACTAATAAGCTCTATGTCCTTGGACAAGCTGTTCATTTTCGTTGTTGTTTTAACAGAGGAGGGCATTTTTTTTTTTTCAAGGTATCAGCGATACTATGTCCATATGTACTGTGCTGGGCCTAACATCTATTGCAGGATAAGAACTCAACACATGCTAATGCTCTTCCTTCTGTTTCCCAAAGCACATCTCTTTATAAAAAGCTTCTGTCTATATCATCCAATCCTAATAACACAGTTGTTATCATTGTCATAGTAGGCAGCTTTCTTGTTGCTGAGACAGGATACCTGACATCTACAAGTTAAAGGAGAGATTTATTTGGTTCATGACTTCTGAGTATTCAGTCCATGGTCATTTGGTGTAGAGGGAGGAACTTCATGGTGGAAGGGCTTGGTGGAGCAAAGATCAGGGAAGTAGAGCCAGGGTAACAGCAGCAGAGAGAAAGTGCCAGTGACCGTTATAGTATCCAAGAGCACCTGTCCATGACCACTCAGGTGCACCCAGAAATGTTTTACTAATCCCTTAGACATTTTAAGCCAATCAAGTTAAGTCAACTAAGATGACCCACTAAACATTTTTAAAACGGGTCTTTAATTCTGTATGTGGAGAAAGCAGTGAATGTTAGTGTGTAAAAGAAAGACGTCAATGGAAGAAAGATGAGTGTCCTTATGGGACGCATGCATACACTGAAAGGCAGATGATGCTTTTGGTTATTCAAGGATATTGTGCCATTTGTAGTTTACTAATTAAAGGATGTTAGGAAGCTGGCTTCACTGAGAGTCTGTCATGAAAATATACAGCACATTTCTATTAGTCCACCAGCAACCATAATATTAGAAGCACATCTCTCCAAAGGTAGACCATAGAAGAAATGTTCGTTTGGTTCACTTGGGACAGAGCAGCCCTTCACAGACTTCTCATTTTCTTTTGCTTTAGGGATTGCATGACTGTTTTTCTTCTGTCCTGGAACCCTATACCATGGCAACTTCGGGGGTCTCATCTCCGTAATTCTTTTAGGATTCTATATCTCAAAGTATTCTCAACCTCCTTTTGGTCTAGTGATTAGGAAGTTATGAAGTGCTTCCTCATGCTATAGTTTGGGTCTTTAAATGTCTCCTAAAAGCCCAGGTGTTAAATGCTTGGTCCCCAGCCTGTTGTGCATTAGGAGTGGGGCCTAGTGGAAGGGAGTTGGTGACTGGGGAGTCCCCTTAGTGCAGCTATTGGAGGGGTGGCTCTTGACACTCTTGTTGCTTCCTGCCATGAGGCAGCAAACTTCCTTTGTCATATACTTCTGCCATCATGTACTGCCTCACCACAAGCTCAAAAGAACTGGGAAAATGGGTCTTAGAGTGAAACTTCCAAAACTATGAGCTGAACTAAACCTCTCCTTATAAAGGGATTACCTCAGGCTCTTTGTCACAGTGAAGGAAAGCTAACTGACACACTTTGTGACCATCTTTCCTTCTCTTTGGCTTCTGAAATAAGCTGTGTACTGAAAGATGCCATCTCTTTGCTGTGCTTTGGGGGTAGAGTCTGTCTTTATTCACTGTGAATGTTCTGGAAATGCTTGTTAGTTTGGTTTTATTCTACCCATACCTTGCCTCCACCCCAGTACCATTTTTTACTTCTTGCATGTATGATTTTGTTCTACTTGGAATGATCATGTTTGATTCCTTTTGCTTAGCCCACTTTGCTATACCAATGTGGCACCCAGAAACCACTCGTAGTTACTTAACCTTAAATAAGTTAAAATGGAGTGAAAGTTTAGTACCTCGGTTGGCCTAGCAGCATTCCATATGCTCAATATCCTCATGTATCTAATGTAATAGACAGTGCAGAGTGGAGTTTTTATGATCCCTGATACTACTGGACTGAACTGCCTTACAGGTAAGGCCCAGAACGTGTCATGATCTTTAAATTGTAGGAAATGGACACACATATACCCATGTATTCACTTTCCTTGTTATTGTTACACAGGCAGCTGATTGTCTCTAGCAACTTATTTTTGGCCATAGAGTAAGCTCTTCACTTTTTTCCTTTCTTGTTTATCAAACGAAGTGAAAAGTATTGAAACCTGAAAGGTGTTTAGGCGTGAAGTTCGCCCTTGGGAACAGATGAAAGCTGTCTCCTAAAATAACAAATGAAAGACCAAATAAGAAAGGTCAGGGACAGTTTCTCTTGTTTTTCAAGTTGGAGAAGAAAGTTCTCGACATGTTTATTGTTAATTTGTAATTATTTGACTTCTGTGTTAACAGAGCAACAGAAAGTTGCCTCCTTTAAAGGAAAATGTAATTCGCTTCAAGTTCAAAACTATACCAAATGCGAACAGCTGCGTCCATATGTTGCTCAAAAAAATTATTTTCTAAATAGTAACACTAAGCTCAAACTTCACGTCACAAAAGAAAACCACAGATGATTGAGGACCCTGGGGGCTCCCTCTGTGCTGAGCTGCCGTTAGTTTGAGTCTGTGGGAGTCTGCCCGGCTGGGGAGTGAGAGGATATTGGTCAAGATGCCATCGGAGCTGCTCATGAGTGGAGATTATAATTAGCTCCATGAGGCATCCACATGAGAAAGCTCTGTGTCAGTCAGACTTGATTTTCCTTATCCTGGTGGTGGGAGGCAGATAAAATTCTCCGTGAATTTCTAAAATCTTTATCCTTGACATCTTCAGAGGTAGAAAAATGTGTCACTTTTTGTTAATATTTTTTCTTAAATAAAACCACAATGAGTTTCCTTAGGCTTCATACTGGATTTACAGCCTGTGAGAATCTGGCTGTAGGGAATTCTGCTACAGTTTGTTCAAAGAGAATAAATCCCTGTTCTTCCTCGGCTCAACTCAGGGCCCTCCTGGCATGTCCTTCAGGCAAGGTGGGTTTTGGCTGAGTAGGAGAATTGTCATTGGCCTGCAATGCCTCCAGTTAGAGGTTCTGTACAACCATCATTTTCTGTAGTTGAGTCAAAGCCATATAAGGTTTACCAGACCTCTGGGTCACATCACATGTATGGTAACTGAGCAGATGTGACTCTGCAGGATTTTCAGGGCAAGACCTTCACGTGAATCATCAAGTCCAGCTCTTTTATTTATTAAATTACTGGCAACAGACCTTGTATTTCCAGACACTTAAGCCTATCCTCTCTGCAAAAAATTTTTAAAAGTCCACCCTATATAACATTCAAATCAGCCTCTTATCAACTTTCAGATAAACACCAAGCAATTATTAGTGTAAGATGCCTGGGGAAAATCATAGATAATCTAATTTTATAGTAAAAGACACAGTGTAAATGTGAAGTAGCAAATATATACCACTGTCACCTGTCTTTTCAGGTCAGAGTCTTTGATCAACTTTACCAAGACACAATATGTACTCCATTTCCATCATTGCGATTCTGTGATTTATAAACACAACTCAAAACTAAACAGATTTCATTTTCTCATAGAAATAGTGTTACCAACATTGGCCATGCTCCTTACTCAGCCTTTACAGTCTGTAGTCCAGTGAGTCTGTATCTCCAGGCCTACCCCAGGCCCTCAGATAAGGGTGATCCCCCTGTTTTATTACAGTCCCTGGCCCCAGCACTGGGAGTGAGCATGGCTGAGTGGTCATTCTAGAAGCTGGTTAGTTTTCTAACAGTCCTGGCATGAAAAGGTGGTATGGGGGGGGCAGTGGAACAGGGACTGTGTTGGTTGCAGGGACCTGGAAGGGTCAGTGTCAGGGGACAGTACTTCGGTAGCACAGGGAGAAGCCACGGTAAGGCCGTTGCAGGTGGCTGGGTGGAGGGAGTCAGGAAGAGCTGCGAGAGAGGCCAATTGTTGATCCACATTCTTAGTTGAACATGTCACCGATGTCCTCTTCTTGCACAGCACTGTGGTGACCTGGGGTCAATGTCCTGCTGTAGTCAGGTTCTGAGATGCCCAAAGATAAAGATGTGTCATTTCCACATGTATTGCTCATGTAGGAAACGTCAGACGAACGTGTAGTCTCTGAGCTCTGTCTCTCCATTCACTAGCAACATCTGGTCTTGGCCTGCACGCCTCAGGATTTTTGTGAAGACCTAAAAAGTCCAGTAGACTTTATAAGAATAGACGTTGCTTATGCTGCAGCAGCGACTGGGTCACGGAGCTGTGGTTCTCACATTGCAGTTCTCTGGAAGAACTTGCACACCTGCTGGGAGCAGAGGCCGGGGCTTTTTCTTCTGCTCTCTGTGGGCTCGGGGCGCGGGGTGCACAGGACGCGGCCGGCTCCTCGTGGCCATGTGACGGGCCGCGGGCAGCGGTTCACTGCGAGGTCTCCTCGAGGCTCGGGCATGTCAGCTGAGGATCTCAGGCGGTGCAGGGACTTGCAGGGCGGCTGCCCCGGGCGGCGGCTCCTGTCAGAGCCGGCTTTGTTTCCTCGCGCCCGTCCAATGGCTCCCCGCCTTGGGAGCATCCACCCGGACCGGCGCGCGCGCGGGTGGGGCGGCGGGGGGCGCGAAGTATGCGACCAGGGAAAACAGGTCCGGGGCCTCAAGTCCCGGCAGGACGCCTGTGAGTCATCTTATCGTAAAGTGGGCAGCACCGTCTCTGGTTAGTCAGAGCCACAGGTAAATAAAGAGCTCAGTGTCTGAGGGGCGCTCGCCCAGAGTGCTTCGCTGTGTCATTCTGTTTCCAAAACAAACGCTTGGGCAGGTCTTCCTTTAATGATTTCCTTGCGTGAAATGAACACTTGAATCGGAGCCCTCGCACAGGATGGCTGGCCAGGGCGTTCACGGCACGCCAGCCACAGCGGAGACTCACTGACTCCAGTCCACCCTAACAGGGCTTTCCAGACCCTCTCCTCTCCCAGCATCCAGGTCGGGCAGAGCTGAGGGACGGGGGTGGGGTGGGGTGTATGAACCCATCTGCCCACACGCTGCTGGAAACTGAGGAAAGTGAGCCTGTTAGAAAAGAAGGCTCCTTGACAGACATAATTGGCCAAACATAAAGCCGGTTAGCGGATTCTCCACCCTGTTGTATGAAGTCCCTGTAGGATCACCGGAGGACCGGGGCTGGGCAGAAATGACTCGCATCCTGTTCGTGGCAGTCTGATGCTTTGGGCTGTCTGAGTATCAGCGAAGCAGATCCCACCTCTGAACATTTCCCCCCAGCGCTGATAAGACGGGGGCCGAGAGAAGAGAGCTGCTGAAACAGCTGCCGGAGCCTCCCTGCGCCTGGTCGTTCTGTCCGGTGCCCCCACCCTGCTCTGGGCTGGGACAGCCTGGAATTCCGGCTGCTCAGATAAGCGGATCCCAAGGCTCTGGTGGTCCTGATGAGGTGCTGGTCTGGTTAGAGGCCAGGCCACAGTCTTAGCTCATAAATGTTGGTTCTCGGGGGCAAGGGAGAAGGCGAGGTTGCAAATGTCCACTGACTTCATGGCCACTCCTCTAAGCCAGCTTGAGATCATGCAGTCCTGGTAAGGCTGTGGACAGGAGAGGAGGGCCAGACGTGTTTAGAAATGTGCTTGCTTTGCATTGATTACTTTATAACTACTAATTTTCAGAGAAAATTCTCCTACGGTTAACAAGGAAGGAATTACAAAATCCCTAGAAAGAGATACTTGGGATTGAGGGCAATTTGCCTTTACTTCACCTGGGAGACCTCATTTGTTTCTCTTCTCTTGCAACTTGTGGTCTAGGTTTAATCGGAGAACTTCACTTCACGGTTGAGGAACAAACTTCTGTCTACACGCTTAGTAAGGGTGACACGCATAGGAAAACCTGTTCACATGCTCTTTGTAAAAATCGTGTGACTTACGATGTACTGTGTCTAAGAAACGTGCTTTAAAATGAAAGTCTTCCTTAAAACTTTTGCCAGCTGACTCTCACTGTTTGTTGCTATTTTTTTCTGTCTGTCTTTTCATCAGTAACAGTTATTTCACATTCCTATGGCTTCAGCACCACGCTAGGCAAGCAATTCTTAAACTTGTACAAGGGAACCCTGATCCAATTTCCTATTTTCTTAGCAGCACTGACATCTTTGCTGGTGTGACTGTGTTCCACTTGAATTAGTAAATTCTGTACTCATCTGTGAATTTCCAGGCCTCCAGTTCAGACAAAGAGCCTTGAGTCATCTCTGCTCATCTCCACAGACACAACTGTAAGCTTAGGAAGTAACACAGAAGTCCTTGCGGGGAGAGGGGGGGCGGAGCTGCCTGGAAGAAAGCACTATAATCCCACCCAAGAGGAGACTATGATTCACCACTGGTATCTCCTACCCTTGACCCACAACACAAGGTGGCCAAGATAGGCACATTCCTCTCTGGATGACACCAGGTCAGCCAACATAACCTGCAGGGATGTCGTTAGGCATCCAGGAGAGAGCTATAAACCAGAGGAAAGGCTGTCTTTGGGGCTGAGCCAGAGATTCCCATTCCAGAGGTATCCACGTACTTTTTTTGTTTCCAGAAGCCATGGACTCCCTCCCCACTCCTACAGCACCACTGGCAGGAAAACAGCACAGAGAAGAGACACTATATCCAAGTCTGGGTTGAGGGAGTTCTTCAAGCCTAAGGGCTGGAATTCCTTCTGCCATCTACACACACCATGCATGCAGCAGCTAGTAAAAGTAGACCCAACCCCCACAAGCAGCTACCCAGGAAATGTGCTTTCTGCCACGCTAAGCCTGGGACTTCCTTCCCCTCCTCAGGGACATCCAGGAGACATAGATTGGGTTATCCTGCCAAAATAAGCTGGCCTTGGAAGGGTTTCTTTGTCCCATAGTTCCAATCCTGTCTTCCTCTAGCCATCAGCCTTGATTCCCAGTTTGAAGACAGGCTTGCCCTATAGCCAGCTTCTTGATGGATCTGGGAGACACAGATGTCATCAGACAAAAACAAATAAATTAAAGTAATAAGGTAAAGAGTCTAATTTTCAATTTTCATTGGTTCTATTGCCCACAAAATTTCCCAAGACCTGCATGCTAAATTTATATAGGATTATTGCTTGAAAAGATGGGGATCTTGAATGGGACTTAGATAACCCTAACATAATAAATAAAATGTTCAAGTAAGAACCATAATTCATTTGTAAAACAATGAACAAGAAAAAAGAACTGAATGAGGAAAAAAAGATCAGCAGATGTCAATACTGAGCACAGCCTATTGGATGTGCAGAATGAAAAGTTGTAGCGATTAGAATCAGTGAATTAAGGACAGAGGAATAATATTTGGTCAATAGGAAAAAACAAGAGAGATAGAAAATAAAAATGGAGTCTCAGGAGCCATATGGATAAAAGGGAAAGGTCTGTCATAATGTGAGTTGCAGAAGAAGATGGCAGGGAACTGAATGAATATTCAAAGAAATGATAGATGTGAATTTCCCAAGTGTGAAAGATGACAGATATAAACAGACATTTTCCCAAAGGTAAGCAAGCTCCAAATGGGGAAAACCCATGAAATCCATTCCAGGATACATCATAATTAAATGTCTGAAATGTAAAGGCAAAGAAAAAAATCTTGAAAACAGCCAGAGAAAGATGACTCACACACTATAGGGGAACATCAGTGTGAATGTTAGCAAACTTCTTACCTCAGATCATGAGGGCTGGAGAGAGGTGCTATGGTCTTTTCACAACAGTCAGAGGAAAATAATTGGATTTATAAGTTCTGTAGCCAGCAAAATGAACTACCACAAGTTAAGAGGAAGTAAAGCAAGCCGATTGGTAGCAAGCCAGTCCTGTGAGAATATATATAGGAGATTCTCTAAGCAGAAAGAAAATGCTATTGAGTGGTGTAGTTTGGGTCATAAATATCTCCCAAAGGCTCAGGAGGACACAAGGCTTAATCTCCAGCTTGTTGCTGTGAGGAGATGATGGAGACTTTAAGAGGTAGCACCTGCTGGTAACTTTTTGGGTCATTGGAGGTGTGACCTAAAAGGAGATATTAAGACTCCAGCTGCTATGCCCTGAGAAGCTTTTTTCTATCATGGGCTTATGGTCATGATGTGTTTTCTCATCATGAGCTCAAACTGTAGAGATCATTGATTATGGGCTGAAAATTTCCAAACTGTGAGCTAGAGCAAGCCTATCCTCTTTATAAGTTGATCATCTCAGGGAATTTGTATAGCAATAAAAAGCTAACACTTTGTATATTGCTCAGAACTTTTGAAAGAGAAGAACCTTCAAATTGGTAAAAAAAAAAATAGAGTCACACTGGATGACTAAAGCAAGATTTATGAAACTATCTGATACGATACTCATTATATGTTGGAGAAATATCTAAGAAAGTTATGTTGAAATTATACTGAATTATATGGTAAAGTAGGTGAGTAAAAAGACCTAAATGGCAAAATGATTACCAACATTAGTAGAACTGGTAGCATATCAGTATCAGCAGGCTGTGGTAACTAATGTGCTTCATCTTATATGTACTTCAAAAAACCACTAAGAAAAATATAGAAAACACTATCTTAAAAAGCACTGTAAAGAAGTAAAGACAGAGTTGATTTTATCAATACTTAAAAGTACCTTCTGAGACAGTGCCGGGCGTGGTGGCTCATGCCTGTAATCCCAGCACTCGGGAGGCAGAGGCAGGAGGATTGCTATGATGTGAGTTTGAGGCTGAGCTCAGGGTCAGCCTGAACCACAAAAGTGAGACCCTGTCTCAAAAAACCTTAAAAAAAAAAAGTATCTTCTGAGAAATACTGAAAAACATGGAAAGATAGGCTGTCAATTTGGAGAAAATTTTGGCAAATTGCATACTCCACAAGGGATTACTACCTACAAAATACAAAGTACGTTCAAAGGTCAGCAATAAAAGCACCAAACAATCTAGTGTGACAATTGCTAAAAGGCAAACAGATCATGTCAATACAAATAATATAAAGATGGAGAAATAAGCACAGGACAAGACATTCAGCACTATTAGCTATTGGGAATTCAGATACTTGTAAACACTTGTTGGAATGGCCAGAACCAAAAGATGCCAACATCGAATGCTGACAATGAGTTGTATAAACTACATCACTCATGCATAACTAGTGGGAATGGAAAATTGTGCAGTCACTTTGGAAAATAACTTGCCATTGTTTATGAATCTGAATGTGCAAGTATGGTATAACCCAATGATTTCCCTTTTGGGCACTTACCCCAGAGATTTTAACACTTAAATCCATACAAAATGTATTCATGAATGTTCACAATAACTTTGTTTGCAATAACCAAAGGCAAACAGCAAGTATTTCATTCAATGGATGAATGATTAAACAAACTGTGATGCAGTTACACCACGGACTACTACTAATCAGTAATAAAAGGAAATGAACTACTGATGTCTACAATAGGGATGATGAATCTCCAAACAATTATTTGGAGTGGAAACAGCCAGTCCCAGAAGATTCTGTATTGCATGCTTCTATTTAGGTACAATTCTTGAAATAAGTAATTTATAGAGTTAGAAGACAGATTAATGATTTCAGTGGGCAGAAGATAAGGGCAGATGTAACAGAGAGGGCATATGCAGATAAAAAGGCCAGGGGAGCATTCCTGGTGGTGATGGAGTGGTTCTGTATTTTGATCTAATCCGCATCAGTATTGTCTTCGAGGTTTTGAACTATAGTTTTGCAGAATGTTACTACTGGATAAAACTAGGAACAATGTACACCAGCTTATTTGGCAGTATTTTTAATAAATGTATGTCTACTCATAGCTACAACAGATATCTTCTAAAAGATATACCTAAATGTAAGTCCAATGTAATGATATTAAAGAATTGAAAAGTTCTATCTGGCTAATAATTACATGTTCGTTTTATTTGACTATCAGTCTTCAAGATGGCAGTGGGCAGCAATAAAATGAGGTTCAATTACAGTTTAGAAAACGTTTGGATAGTTTTCATATTAATACCTCATCCCTTTGGAAAATATGTCTCAGGAAATTCTATCTACAGTACAATATATAGAACAAAAATAGAAAAGCTAGTTATGTCAGGAAAATAGGAAATTTTTTATGGTTTGGATTTCATTTCCATATCTTGAGAAACATTAATAGAAAATAGTGTGACTTCGGAAGTATGCAGCTTTTCAGTGAAACCTGCACTGACTAAAGCAAGAGTAAAGTTTTCCCTTTGCAAGCCATTTATGACATTTCATTACAAGCAAACTGAATATTCTACCTGCACATCCTACACACAGTTTCACCAAGTGACATAGGAGAAAAGAATTTTAGTTGGGAATGAACAGTATGCTTTTATGTCCAGTGAGCAGCACATCCAGAGTAAAAGCAGAGAACGTGTGTAACATGATTTTACATGTGAAGGTGAAGCTGAACCACATTCATCCTGTCAGCTGTATCTCCCAGGTTTTGTTGATGAAGCAGGGGGTGAGTGTGGTATAGACCAACAACTCTCTCCAATCAGAGCCTGTTTTGGGGGCAGAGGCACTCAGCCACAATGTCAAATCACACAGTTTTCAAGCTTGCTATTGAGAAGACAGGCAAACTGTTTCCACCAATCACCTAGCAGTTCAGTGTTCACTGGAACAGCATGCACAACACATATCACACTTCTTTCTTCCAGCTTGCCCAGCAAGAATTTTGAAGGCCATTGCCATACAGTTTTCAAAGGACTGGCTGGATATATCATCTAGGTGGAAGTGTATTCTAAACTGGACAGTTAGCATATTAATCAAACTCTTGGTAGGTGGAAATGTTTCAGCAGAGCCATTCTTTTTTTTTTTTCTGTTTGACTCTCATTTTTAATGTAGAAATCCTAGATTACTCAAATGCATAAGGAAAATAATTCATAATGAAATGCTTGTGTAGCCAACTTGTTGAGTCCTACAACATTAATTAAAATGGCACCAAAAGAAGGTTTCTTAAACTCACCAGCCAATTTTTAAACATTACAGAAAGAAAGTTAAGATATATAGCCCAAATGCTGGCTGTGTAGTGCACTTGTAAGTAACTTAGAATTTACTTTTTAATCTCTTTTTGTAAATGGATGATCTCTGTACCAAAATCCTTAAATTTCTCTATATGGTAGTTATTGAGGTGATCCTTAATTATATACTGACCGAGAAAATGGAGAATCACCTTAAAAAGTCACTGTCAAGTTTAGATTCAACTTGCCTGTCAGCTTTTCTGTCAACTTACCTGTTCATATATTTTAGAAGAAAGGTACTCAACTTTTTAAGACCAATAATACTTGGTCCTACTGACAGCCTCTCTACAAGTTTCATCACAGTTCCTCCAAACCCACTACTTGATGTTATTACACTGGATAAAGTGACAGATGCAGGTCTGAGGACCAAGGTGCTTTGTCAGTAATCAGTGCCGCTTTTGGAAAGCAGCCATGTACTTTGAAACTGTCAATCAATAATTAGATAAAAACATGATGCCTAGACCATCTTTCAGTACTTGTTGCAGGATGCACCACTATTTTGCCTGGTCAGCTTGGCCCTGGCTTTGGCTATCTGCAAGAGTACCTGTGGGTCCAGGCTGCAAACCACATGCCTTGCAGCACAGTGGACAGGGCATCTGTTGTGGACACATTTCCCCACAAGTACCTCTTAACCAGATGGAAAAGTTGTTTGAATTCCCATCTATGAAACACAAGCTACTTTTCCTTTCTACCTACCTACCTATCCCTCTTAAGGGAGATAGCTCAGTGATTAGACCAAAATGGATCTTGACACTCACATGTTGCAAGGGCCCATCAGAAAGTAGACACCTCTGGACAAGGCTGTGAGGGTCTCAAAGTCCAGGGACCATGGGTGTGAATAGCTCACTGGAAATACTGTCTGAGACGTCACCACATTGCATAGGCTAAATAAATTGTGACGACTACCAGCATTTGACCCTTATGCTACCGAGCCTTGATCTTTAAGTAATAATAGAGCAGAAAATAACAACTCCTACTCCTTTGCTCATATGAGGCAACTCTGTGTCAGCACTTACATTTGATGTAATCTTAACCAGATCTTATGCATTCAGTAGTATAATACCTTTAACAGAAGAGCAAACTAAGGTTCTGCAAAACTATTGGGTTGTCCTTCAGTGAGGTGAGCCATGCCCTTATCCTGAGTTCTCGAAGATTTCAGAGTTGTATTAAATCTATAGTTGAGTGGGAGAGTGGAATGGGGAAGCCATTTGTCCAACTGTCTTTATGTGGGTAAAGAACATGTTTCCTCTGTGAAGTGCAGGTGGATGGAGAAACTTTATAAGCCAAAGTAAGCAGAGCCCCAACCACAGAATGAAAAGCTCATGCAAACCAAAATTCTAATAGTTTTATGGACAAGTTGCAGCTGGTAAAATATTAGTTAGATGAAAATGCATAGGAAACAGGGACTTTTAAGTTCAGTAGCACCCAATGATTAGACATGACTGAGTTTTATTGAGTAGGGTAAAAAGAAACATTGTAATTCTGCTCTTTGATTTTATATCTGTTAAACTGGATATAGTAGCTCTAAGCCACTTAACATTTAGTAAGAACAAGAAAGATATTTATGTTATAATTACATTTTTCAATGCTTTGATATAAATACAAAAAAGAGAAGATCTTGTAGTTGGCAAACAGTTATAGCCGGACCCCTGTCTCTCTCCCCTGGTTGGCAATGTGGTCTCTCCCTCCCATATACAACATGATCTGATGCAGGTTAGCAGGGCTTTAGTAGAGGCCAAGCTGATGTTACATCAGTTGCCAAGGTTCCAGGCTGGGAGATAAATGTAGGACTCTTAAAATGGAGTCATCTGCCTTGGGAATTTCATTACATCAACAGAGAGTGAACAGGGTCCAAGAAGAGGCATTTTGCCTTCTTGTTTCGTTTTCTATATTGTAAATATGTCCCTTTCATAATCTATTTCTCATAATTTTTCTTAGTGATTTCAGTGTTCAAATCCCCTTACACACACACACACACACACACACACACACACACACACACACACACAGAGTGTTAAGTGCTAGCTAAGTCTGTCTTTTGCAAGACTGTGATGTGTTCTAAGGAGAGAGTATGTATATTAAGTATGAGTCCTTTAGGTGTGATATACAGCTATTGGCCAAAATATCAGTGTTAAAATTAATAGTAGTTAGGGCCAGGAAGTTAGCTCAGTGGTTCTGGCGCCTGTTTTGCAAGCACAAGGGCCTGGGTTCGATTCCCTGGTAACCACATAACAATACTGGGTGTGGAGACTCACGCCTAGCAGCAACCAGTACCACATACCACAGTGCCGGGCGTGGTGGTTCATGCCTGTAATCCCAGCACTCGGGAGGCAGAGGCAGGAGGATTGCTGTGATGTGAGTTGGAGGCTGAGCTGAGGGCCAGCCTGAACCACAAAGCGAGACCCTGTCTCAAAAAACAAAAAAAAAGAAAACAAAAAACAAACAAACAAACAAAAATTAATAGTAGTTAATATAGATATACACAAAACACAGTTGTGAGTGGTTCATACAAATATTGTTATCTGCAAATCACAGAATCCTGCCTCTGCCTTTGTCCTAGATACAATAGTTCAATATTCACTGATTCAGTATTCATTTTGACTTTTATAGGACACAACCAACTGCTATAATAATCTCAGTGGATGTCTCTGTGTACACATACAAGCACACAAGTTTTATCTAAGTAATGTTTAGGTCAGGAATTCTCTTTTCATGTACTCTTCTGGGTACTCTACATTGTCTGATTAGACACCACAAGGTCAGGGTCACTAGCAGCACCATATACTTCCCCATATAAATAGTTTGATTTTAAGCTAAGTCGTAAGTAGAGAGAATAGGAACTTTCTTTCTTCTTTTTGGGTATTTTTAAAAAATTGATTACAACTTTGGGTAATTGGTGATTTAATTAGGCCAGTTTTTAATAAATATAATCATGCACAGATTGAGGGGAGAATCTGGGCACCCGATCTTGGTCTTTTCCACAGAGTTTATTCATAGACAATGCATAAGAGCCAGGTGTCCACAGTGCCCGTGGGCCACCTGTCCCCCGGGTGACCTTGTGCCTCTTCTGACTGACACGTGCTGTCTCCTGGCTCTGTAAACACCAAGCTGGCGATTTGCTCCATCTTGTCTGGTGCTGCCCTTGCCCTCATTCTCCTGTCTGAATATTTGGTGGCACTGGTGGTCTCATTTGGGATGTGCCTTAGTATTGCAGGCCTTAAGGCTCTTGTGGGGTCCCTGTGCTCCCAGGTCCTGCCCGTCCTCTCCTCTTGAGCTACCAGCCTGCCTTCTTGCTTGCCTCTTCACTGCCCTCCCACGTCTATCTCATCTTCATGTAGCTTTATGGCTTGGTTTTAAAAAACTGCAGAGGAAGTAATGTTCTTCTGGGTGCTGAACAACAATAATAAAAAGGACTTTATGAAATGGCCACTGAAATACTGTAACTATTTCCCCAATTTGAATGTAATTCATTGAGCAAATCATCACAGACCAGAATTTATTTGCTCAGTAGTTGTCACTGGTACAGAACTCTCCATTTCAAAATCTCTAGAAAATTGTATTTGATTTGATATGTCATCATCCCAGAAACATCTGTGCTTCAAATCACAGCTCTATGCATTCTAGAAAATTGTCATATTGTATCCCTGACTGATGAGGGAAGGTCAAACCCTTAGAATTCGTGCAGTAATTTCAGTAAGTGACCTCTCAGCGTTTGTGATGCACCTTTGCTTTAGTCATTCAATTTCAAAACTGTGAAAAGAGCTAGCAGAGGAAATATTCAACACTGCATCTGTCCTTCACAGGGATTTTTGTACCAGGTGGAGGATGTATAGCTATCTGGGTTAGTAAAAAGTAGCAGGGCTTTTCCTGTAAGCACAGGTCTCTCACAGGTGGAAATACAAACAATAAACCCAGCTTTGGAAGGAGTAGGACCTAAGTTTGCATCAAACAGAATTATCAGTTTCAAAGTGCTTCCAGTGCATTCCGCAGTTAATTGTATTCTATTCTGATTTGTCTGCTGTCAAATAGAAACCTTTGTTGCTAAAGAATGATGTTAATGAGATGCACAGATCCATGGAAAATGACAAAGTGTGCTGGGTATAGTCACATATTTTTTGGCTAGTGGTTCCCTAGATGGTATGTTTTAATTTTATAAAAGCACAGTGATATTCCAAAACAGTACATACCCAGTGCTGCAACTATTAGGAACGCTGGTGCCTTGGGGTCATCCAGGGCCTCATTGAGGAAAGACAAGTGTTGTTTCAATTATCGCATACAGTACCATAGGCCAGATTCTCTGAATGCATGATCTATTTGTGCAGAGTGAACTGTAGCTGTTGGTTGGCATAGTTCTAATAGAGATTTGGATACATCTCTTTATATATAATGAGTGACAATTGTCTGGGGCCTTGGTGTATGACAGATGACTTGCAAAAGTTTCCAGTTTTTAACTTCAGGTAATATCTTTCTGGGAAAGGAGTACATTATTTGAATGACTTTATTTGCCATACTATTAAAGTTTCCCATTCCGTAATGCTATCTCCTTGAATAATTAGAATCTTTTATTATGTGCAAAGGCATTTGGTACAGGTATAAATAATTTGTGCAGAAAAGATTCCAGTATCTTTCTAGAGGTGAGGACAACTGATTGTACATTTTTCAGTATATAGATCAACAGGGAGATAAAATGTTATCATGTAGCACACAATTAAAAATAGTGATATGAAAACTTTGTACTATTTTGCAAATCACTTTCCGTACATGTCTAACTCAGCAAAATAGGCATTTTATATTATTTTAAAAATTGGAAAACAAAGTTTCGAGGAGGTTTAGTTAATTGCTTTTGTAGCTAATACACATGAAGGCTGTAATTCAATCCTGCGCATTTTTGTCTTTCTCAGCTTCTCACTGCTCAACATCTGAATCAGCTCGCTTTCCCTCCATCTACCTTCTCTATTTCCCTCTTTTCTTTCTAAACAATCCACAAATATTTCTTGCTTAGCTAACGTGACTCAGACACCACACTAGACTGAGTTACAAACAGTGAATAAGATTTCACTTTATTCCTCATTAAAGTATCACTCTTGAAGAGGAGACAGATGTGGAAAATAATTTCATTAAAATGTGTAAGGCACGGGCCGGGGATATAGCTCAGTGGTTCCAGCGCCTGTCTTGCAAGCGCAAGGACCCAGGTTCAATCCCCGGTAACCACATAACAATACTGGGCGTGGAGACTCACCCCAGCAGCAGTCAGTACCACATACCACAGTGCCGGGCGTGGTGGCTCACGCCTGTAATCCCAGCACTCGGGAGGCAGAGGCAGGAGGATTGCTGTGATGTGAGTTTGAGGCTGAGCTCAGGGCCAGCCTGAACCATAAAGCTAGACCCTGTCTCAAAAAAACCTTAAAAAAATGTGTAAGGCACAAAAATGAGGTAAGTACACGGTACACTGGTGGCCCAAGGAGGGTTCAAGATGTTGAAGAACTGGCCTGGAACGGGTGTCACGAACACCAGCGTGTGTAGGGACAAAACAGGGAGATGGAGGGGCAATGGGCACTGCAGAAGGATCTTG
>PVIR01015073.1:0-38894 GCA_004026965.1 Petromus typicus | reverse complement strand
CTCTGGGCACAAACAAATCCCTCCCACAGGTCCTCCTCTGAGTGAACATTGGCTGCCGCAATGCCCGTCTTCAACAGGCAGCCTTTTCATATCTGACTTGCTCTTATAATTCAAGGTGTCTGCTTTTTCAAGGATGGCCCCCTCACACCCCACCCCAACAGGACAGGAATCTAATGTCTCCAAGAAAAAGAAAAGAACAAAGACTCATCTTGCTGTTCCGTCTGAATGAGATTTCTTGGTCCAGTTTTATCCCTTGTGCAATTTACTCCCAGAGCCATACCATCCTGTAAGGAGCACAGATTCAGTCAGGCTAGCACTCTGACAGGCTGAGGCAGGAGGATCTCAAGTTTACATCCAGTCTGGATACTTAGCAAAGGCTCTGTTGCAATATTTTAAAAATAACTTAAAGGGCTGGGGATATAGGTAGGTAGATCAATGTCAAGGGCCTGGGTTCAATCACAAGAATGGGGCCCTAAGGCACCTTCTCTTTAAGTCATCTCTTTGTCTCTATCTTAGTTTGTCATTTAATCACCCAATCTACATTTGTCATAAAATGAGGAAAACTTGACACTGCGCCAAAGTGCCCACTTTACTCCTGAACTTCACAAAGAGCTTCCAGTGACCACACAAAACTCCTGCTTTAAAAAACCCCAAAAACAAAAAAACAGCTATATGCTGTTGAATTTCCTTAAAAGCTACGCCAGAAACGGTTTTTGCGGTTGGACTGGGGCAGGGGTGGCGCAGGAGGCCGCTGGGGCAGAGCTCCTGTGGTCCTGGGGAGGTGTTTATCTTGCGCCTCCAGCGAGCGCGCGCACAAGTAGTTTCGTGTGGGTCACGACTGAGGAACCCTGGATTTGGAAAGGAAAAAAAAGTCACAGAAGCAACTTTTCATTAAAAAAAAGAAAAGCAACGTGCTATCTTCCCGGAGGAAAAGGAATCACGCTGTTTGCTCCCGGTCACTGAGCAACACCCGGGCGACTGGGGCTGCCTGTGTCCTCTGTGGTTTTCTCTCGTCCCCGCGTAGGTTCACTTCCACCCTCCAAACGCTCCGGCGGCGCAGCCCCAGGCAGGCAGCCTCCGCCTGTAGCCTCCCACGGCCCCGGCTGCCGCAGGTCCCCGGCCCGCGGGTGCAGCCCCTTCCTCCCCCAGCCGGCGGGGCGGGACTCGCGCGCTGCTCCCGGGGCGCGGTAGGGGTCGCTGCGCCGCGCCGCGGGGCCCGCGCTGGATAACGGGGCCGGACTGCAGGAGAAAGGAAACCTGTGCCGGAGGCGGCGGCGGCGGGGCGGAGAGTCTGTGCTCGGCGTCCGCGCGCGGAGGCAGCGGGCCCGGCGAGGCAGCACAGTCCCGGAGCGGGCGGCCAGGGAGCGATCGGAGCGCGCCGGCGGGGCGCGGAGCCCGCCAGCCTGGCCAGCGAAGGGAGCCGCGGGGGGCGCGCCCCGGGAGGGCCCCCGGAGCTGCGCAGGATGCCCCATGAAGAGCAGCCGTCGCTGCAGAGACCTCGCTATGGCTGTAAGTGCCTCGGAGAGCAGGGGGCCGGCCGATGGAGGGAGCCCCCTCCCCGGGACCGCGCCAGAGAGGCCGGGGGCCGGGGGTGCGCGGCGCACGGAGCTGGAGGGCAGTGGCGGCGGCGGCGTGGCTGGCAAAGTTGGGGGCTGGAGTGCAGAGGGCAGAGCGCGGCGCCTTCCCGCGCTTCTCTGCAGATCGCTAGCCTCTTGCTGGCAACCCAGGCTCGCCACCTCCTATACCCCAGCGGGAGTAGGGTCCCGGGCGGACCAGGCAGGGGGGTTCTGGGGTATCAGGTGAGGAGCAGGCGGGACTCCAGACGCTGCCGGCTTGGACCAGGGGGTGGCGTCAGGGCCCGGGTGCTTACAACCTAAAAGGGGCAGAAAGTTTGTTTGCTGTGGCTACAGGTGGGCATTGCCGGTAATATGCCAGCGCGCTCTGCGAGTGACGAGGGCGGATGTCCCGGAAGGGCGGGCATATCCTCCTGTCCCACTCTCCAGGCTTCACCTGGCCGGCCAAAGCCAGTTCAGGTCCCACAGGTGAGCGTCCCTTCCTGCCACAGCGAAGAAAGACACCCCCACCCCCACCCGGTGCACGCTGAGAGGCCCTGGGGCCCGCGTGACTTGGAGAGATGGTGCCGATTACCTCGCCAGGGGCTGCCCTCGGAGGGAGGTTGCTTTGGCAGATTACGAGTGGAAGAAGCCAGATTAGCACAACCACGTGGCTTCATGTGCAGAGTTCAGAGTCCTAAACAAGTGCCAGGAAGTATTTCCTTTAAAGCAAACAGAAAGTTGGCTGTCTTTCGCTAGGCTCGGTCCTGTCTGCGAACCCGTGGCGCAGGACCACAGGTTAATCTTTTGCCCAGGTTGGCCTTGGTCGCAGAGATGCCAAGTTTGTGTTCAAGCTTTGATACCCGCAGCAGAGCGGCGAGTGTGGTTAGGGAAATCTTTCGGGAGGGCCGTAGGCTACATTTGAAAGGGGAGTGGTCAACTCATGCGCCACCTTCTCCCCTCCCCCAGCCTGGGGCTGCAGTGTCAGAGGTGGGAGTTCGTTTTCCCACGTGACCCGTTTCGTGTCAGGCAGTGAGGAGGGGCCAACCACAGCCTCCTGCTCTAAGTGCGCTCGGCTGTTGACCAGGACCCAAGGGCTTGCGGCTTCAGTTTGCAGTTTGGTAAACCGCGCAGACAGCAGAGCCGGGGGTGGGGCAGGGAGGAGCTCCGGGCTCATCTGGCGGTTGCAATGTTACCCACAGCGGGATGGACGACTTTCAGTGCGACACGCTGTCTGAACACAGGGTCGCCTCCCTGCACAAACTGATGACCACAGAGGCCGGAAACTAGGCAGATAAAATACAAAGAAATGGTTTGTTGCTACCGAATGGTTGGTGTGATCCCCCAACTAGCAAGGAGAGGTGCAGACTTGCAGTGAAGGAGTGTGCAGCATTTCCCTCTCACCCTGGGCACATCGGAGGTGCTGCCTGGATATTATTGAATCAGTCTGTGGCTTTAGTTCAGTGCCATCCAGAAGAAGGAATCAAAGAGGAGCAAGTCTGGCAAGTCCGAAGCCCGCTGCACGGGGCCGCTTTGTTTGGAAATCTCCCTGCGTCTCTCCTGGCCAGTCTGGGGTAGAAGGCCGCGTGCCCTTGTGGGAATACTTCCCTTCCCTCTCTCGTCAAGGGCTGGCATTCATCGGCCTTTTCACGTTGTCACACAGGGAAAGTATGTGCTTCTCTTTCCAGACTCCATCATCGCATTGAAATAAGAAGACCTGAGTACAATAGCCTGTTATGTTGTGAGAAATGAGCATTCTTAGCATTTTGATGTCAGGGTTGTGAATGCTGGATATTTGCAGTGTACTTAAAAATCATCTCTCACAAAATCCACATCGCAGTAACAGACAGTACCTAGCGCTGACTGAATGGGGGTTGTGTGACTTGTCATACTTTTCTACCTGTTTGTTGGCTGCTGGGCCTTCTGTCAATGTGAGATGGGGACCGATGCTGGCAGCCCTTGGCCAGCCAGGATGGAAGCATGACATTATCCTTGCCCTGATACATCACAGGGGTGTACGTCTTGTTTATTGGTTTGGTCAGTAAGTGCAGGTTCAGGAAAACCTCCAACTGTACCAAACAGGTTTTATCCTCAACATTTAACCCTCCCATTATCATTTTGGTTCCTTTGCTGAGTGTTCGGAAAACGTCTGAGACAGAACTTTAAAATCAACTTTTTTGAGGAAGGCACTCTCTATCCTCTTGAGTGATCCTTGCCTTCAGCGAGTCTCACTTGAAGGAAGCGAACTAACGGCTCAGGGCTGCCATAGCTTTTCCTCTCCCTACCAGGCTGGGTGTCTGTGAAATACCACGTGAGAAGCTATGCTTGAAGGAATCCGCAGTGAGTCCTGGGTGGAAACTTCAAGCCTTCTCACTTTTCTGACAGAAGCAAGATTGTTGCAGTCCTCCTGATTTGTACAGCAGAGCCCTGAATTAAAATTGCGTAAGCTACTTTCCATTTAATTCTGGCTATTTTTGACTGTGTCATCTTACAGCCTGGGAAGTTATGTAGTTTGGTGTCAGTAGACTATCAATATCCTACCTGCTCAGTAATGCCGCGCTGAGAGAAATGGAGGAAGGAAGACTTGCAACTCGTTTGTTTTTTTTTTTTTTTTTTTGAGACAGGGTCTCACTTTGTAATTCAGGCTGGCCCTGAGCTCAGCCTCCAACTCACATCACAGAAATCCTCCTGCTGAGTGCTGGGATGACAGGCGTGAACCACCACGCCCGGCACTGTGCTACGTGGTATTGGTTGC
The DNA here is from genome assembly GCA_004026965.1 of Petromus typicus. Classification (NCBI taxonomy): domain Eukaryota; kingdom Metazoa; phylum Chordata; class Mammalia; order Rodentia; family Petromuridae; genus Petromus; species Petromus typicus. The sequence continues at coordinate 34,586 of PVIR01015073.1, read as the reverse complement.
TGCTGGGTGTGAGTCTCCACGCCCAGTATTGTATGTGGTTACCGAGGATCAAGCCCGGATCCTTGCACTTGCAAGACAGGCACCTGAACCACTGAGCTAAATCCCTGGCCCCAAGACTTGCTAGCTCTTAATGAAGACCTAAAGTGGCTTTTGAGACTCAAAGCCGAATTATTTATTTATTTACCTTTGAGACAGAGTCTTACTATGCAACCCAGGCTGGCCTTGAACTCACCATCCTCCTGCCTCAGCCTCCTGTTCTGCGATTACGGGCATGCATCCCCATTTTTAGGTCTTCAAAACCTAATTTAAATGATACTTCTGCTTCCGTATGACTGCAAAGAATCTCTGTGCTGTTCTGATGGACTATGATGTGGGTGCCCAGTAAGTTCTGAAAACATGCTGATCCCAAGATGTAGCACAAATTTTGTTTGAATGACTTGAGAACTGAAAGATTAATGAGGCCGGGATGGTAGACAGACGTGACCAGAACCTTAATAACTCTACTCAGAAGACTGAAGCAGGAGTACTGTAATTTCAGAGCACTTGTCTAGAATGTTTACCCCTATTCCTAGGAAGGAAAAAGACCACAAGTTTCTTGTGACTCAGCAGATGATTTTATTCACCACTGGTCATCCACTCAACGTTTTTCGTGTCACTGTGGATTGCTAATGGTGGTGCATATGACAAAAACTATGGGTTTTTACTTTGCAGAATGAAAAACCTCCTGAGTTACAAGGCATGGTAAAAAATACAGTGAATCTTATTTAAAACATGATTGTAGTAAAATACACATGACCCTTAATCAGCCTCAAAGCACTGCTCCTCAATTGGAGCACACTTACCCGTCATTTTCCCTGGCTTCCCCATGGTCTGGATGTGCTCTTTTGTAAGTTTCTTTAAGTGATGTGATCCAAAGCCCCGGGCACCGTGCTGCGAAGTGCCGATGGGTGGAAAGACGGGCTCATAAAACCATCATGGTGTGTCTTTGTCTGCCTCATTCACTGCGTCTGGCACCACGTGACTTCTCACTCTCCCCCCCAGAGTCAAAATGACCGTGAAAGGCGAATGTTTTCAATCAGTTCAGGACAGCGAGGCAGGCAGGATTGTGGAACTAAAGACACTCCTGGAAGAAGACTTCTAGAACTGCTTCAGAGAGTAGAAAGAATGATGGGATAAGTGTGTGCAAAGCGGAGAGGATTCTTTAAGTATTTATTATATATCGATTATACCAGAAACATTAAAAATTATAGTGGGCAGTGTTTCAGTATTACACTGCCGCGCGCGTGCGCGTGTGTGTGTGTGTGTGTTGAGGGAAGGGTCTGGCTCACGCTATCAGTTTTGGAGTGGTGTTCTGCCTGAGTAACTAGGTTTCTGAAATGTTGAGTTGGTCAGTAAAGCTAAGCTTTATTCCTTTCAGCCTGGGGTGAAGTTCAAGTTCTGACTTATTTAAATGCAGTTGTGTAGAGCAGGCCCGCGTGGTACACTTGTCCTGTGTTTAGCTCGCAGGGCTTTTCCATCCCCTTGGCAGAGCCCTGGAAGGGTTGAGGTGCTGCTGAGCCCTGCTGTCTGCAGTAGCAGAGTCTCTTCCCTGTGCGGTGTTTCGGTTGAGCTTTTCTAAAGAATCTCTAAGGTCAACAGCTAAAGTGTTATTTTAGTATGCTTTTAACTTTAATTACACACATTGTTAGCCAAAATGACTTGTTTGGGAGAGTTTAAGCTTGTAATACCAAGTTTGTTTTAAGACTTAGTGTTATTTAAGGTGTTAGCTAACCCCTCTTTAACTGAGGAACCCTTGATTGGTTATTGCCTCTTCCCCACTCAACAAACTCCCTCTTTTTTTATTCTTTCTCTCTCCCCCTTTTTACTTTTGTAGTAATGGGGATCAAACTCAAGGGCTGTACCCCTGGACCTCCATAAGCTTTGAGGGGGACTTTTGAGAAGGATTTTACTATACTGTTCAGGCTGGCCTAAAATCATTGTATAGCCCAGGCACGTTGTTGAACATGTGGAGATCCTCCTGCCTCAGCCTCTCTATTGGCCAGGATCACAGGCATATACCACTAGCCCATCTGTCCGAAAGCTTTTAACAGCTCTTTTCATTTAAAAGACTCATATACAAAGAGAGCTAATGCTTGTCCTATCTTTATGGTAACCAAAAGAGAAGTAAAGACCATTTCTGACTTCATAGGGTGAGGCAAGTCCTACCAGCAGGTACTTCAACCTGGGACAAGGATCTAAGAGGGTTTTCCATGTTTTGTTACTGTGCTTTAATCATAATGACCTTCAAGAAGGCCATTTGCACAGAGAAACTGAGTTCTGTGCCATTGGGTCAGGGCCACCCAGCTGCGACCTGGTGATGGGGTTGTGCAGCTGCGTGCAGTCAGACCCTGAAACCTTTCCTACCTCATCAGTGGGTACCATTTTGCTGAAACCAAGTCACAGGGGTTACCCCTTTTATCTCTGTCTCTTAGCATTTTGTCAGGACTTTAGCAAGGGCAAGATTTTGGAGCCATTTGGAGATGTGCTTCATGTGGTCCGGTGTGTTGGCACATGCCTATAATCCCAGTTACTCAGAAGGCTGAGGTAGGTAGGAGGGTTGCAAGTTTGAGACTAGTCTGGACAGCTTGGTGAGACCCCCATCTCAAAATGAAATTGAAAGGGCTGAAGAAGTAGCTCATCACTTCATGGGTTCAACTCTAGTGCCACACACACACACACACACACACACACACACACACACACTTGTACACTCTCACACATGGACAAAAGGAAGAAGAATGCATGGCATTCTTAAAAGTCAATGTTGCTATTTTATTTTTTCCCAAAGAAAAGCACAGAAAATACACAGGCTTTTTGCAGAGTACAGTCAAGCGTCCTCAGATGTTTACATTAAGACACCCCATTTGGATACAGTGCTATTAAAAGTAGGTGCATGGTTTTCTTTAAAGTCTATTTTGCTGCCTTATTTTCCCCCAAGAAGAAACACACACAAATGCATGGCTTTTATGGCACATATTCAAGCTTCATCAACTGCGTACATAAAGACATCTTTCTCTCTCTGTCTCTGAAGCACAACGTGAGAGGGAGCCATTTCCATAATACTGTGGCATGCACTGATGACTCCAAATAGGATAATTGCAAAAACCCACTTTGTTACGTATCCCAGCCATGCCTTAAGTTCTGGGAAATCAAGCAGAAGCTTGTAGTGCGGTGACTGACCATTTTATTCCTATGCTTTACTTTTTCCCCCGAGGAGGGGGAGCCTGGGCTCAAGGAAATGGCCAAAGCTATAGAGTTGAACAGATATAGGTTTAAATTCTGAGTGGCCTTGGTTTTTTTTTTTTTTTTTTTTCTGGTCCCTTGAGAGCAGGTGGAAGGGACAGACCTCTGGAGGTAACTATGTGGTCCCTGGAGTGCGATGCTAAAGGGACACTAGTTCTTCCTGTTCAGTGAGCATTTACTATGTACAAAAGTGCTAGTCAGAACCTACCAGAGAACTGGGGGATGATGGGTAATGTGGAGAGGCCTCCTAATGTGCGTGCAAGCTCTGGGAAGAGATCATGTGAGAGCCTTGCAAGTGGGGCAGTAGAAAGGCTTTGTGAAGGTTCTGAGCTTGAGCGTGACCTCGGAGAAAGTTGGAAAGACATTCGAAAGTATTTGTTTAGTCTAGAGTTTGCTAAGGTTGACTTTTTCCTCTTTTTTTGGTGCTGGGGATGAAACCCAGGGTCTTCAGCCTAAGCAAGAGCTCTACCACTGAGCCACACTTCGAGCCTCTGGGCTGACTATGGCTAAATACCGACCGAGGAGTAACTGGAAAGGGGCAGACACCTCGTGGAATTCTTCACTGCCAGGCAGCAAAGGTCACTTTGAGCTTTCTTGAGTTGCTTGAACCATCCCTCAGCAAAGTATCTTTTTACTTGTTAAATACAAAAACAAAACACTTTCAGTGGACACTCAAGGGCAGGACCGGTGATGGGGAGGGGAGGTGATGTGTACGTCTTGGAGGCTGGGACTGTGCTTCCGGTGCCCGCTCTCCTCGCCGCTCAGGTGTCCCCTGGCCATGCTCTGGGCTTAGCAGTGTCTTTAGGACAGGCAGTTCTGCCAGATGGTTTTACTAAGGATGGGCGACTTTTCTGAGGCCAGGACAGAAAACCAGGTACAGTCAGAGCAGGGCAAGCAGTTGAGTCAGGTTTCTTTCTTCTTTCCTCATTCTCTCCATTACATGTGGCAGTTTTGACCTCTCAGATTCCCCGGAAACTTAGTGCCCCACAACGACACCCATCTGGTCTGTTGGAGACTGACGGGGGCTGCGCGTCCAGGTCAGGAGCAGTCGCCCGAGGAACTGCGTGATCCTTAAGGCTGCACAGACTGGACCACGTTTAACTGGACTCGGCTTTAACTGTACCATCAGGATCACTCCTGGGTCTTCTGGTTAAAGTCAGCTCTAGTTCGGTAATCCCTGTTACATGTGGCCCTTCTTGTCCAGCTGCTAAAGAGTGGATGGCTGTTTGTCGGTCAGTGTGGTGGCATCCAGAGCACTTCCTAAAGCAGCAGTAGCAGAGGCCTGGACCCCTAGACCTGCAGAATCAGGTGCCCTGCCCTACACCCCTCTCCAACGGGAGCTTTGGTTTTGTTTTTAAAGAAAATATTCTTCAACAAAGGGAAGTCTCATGCCTCGGACCCTTTGCACCGAGCTACCCTCCCAGACTCTTTAATTTTCTTCTTTCTTACTTTCTTTCTTCCTTTTCTACCTTTCTTTCTTTCTTCCTTCTTTCCTTCCTTCCTTCTTTTCTTCCTTTCTTTCGATGGGTCTTGTCAAGTTGCTCAGGCTGGATTTAGACTTGTGCTCTTCCTGTCTCAGTCTCCCAGAGTGCTGGGATTATAACCCTCAGGCACCTCTTTCTGGTGAGTCTCAGGTTCTTCACGTGATGTGTGCCCAAGATTTCTGGCAGTTCCTTCTCACTGTGGGTGCAGGTTGTGCCAGGTGACAGCATGGGCCTGCTGCAGCGTGGTGTCTTTGTAGCATTCCGTGTGTGTTTGATTTGAGTGCACATAGGTACTGCATTGTAAGCCCGACACCGATTTCCATCCAAGTGGTGGAGTTTATTTGAATCTGTTTGCATGTGGCTTTAAAGTTGCTTTTCTTTCTTTGGGGAAACTTGATTTGAAAGGAAAACGCCTCAAGCCTCAGTGGACTGAGGGTTGGAGGAAACTGGCTGCCTGGGGACTTCGGGTGGAGATGGTACTATCGGGAATGTTCAGTGAAATGGAGAACCTCTTTTTTTATTTGTGGAATTAGGGGTTGGACCCAGGACCCTTTCACTGAGCTATATCTGCAATTCTTTGTAATTAGGGAGATGGAGCCTCGCTAAGTCACTATTGCTAGGCTGAAATTTAAGATCCTCCCGGCTCGGCCTCCCAGTGTGTGATGTAGGTGTGCCACAACATGCTTGGCATGAAGAACATGTTTAAATAAAAGGAGACCCTATGCCTGGACATTTGGGTTTCCAGTGCTGAAGGTTGAGCTTGACAGAACTGAAGGGTATGTTCCTTCTCTTGTAGGACAGCTGACAGTTTTTTCATTTATTCATGTGTTCCCACAAGTCATAATTATAGAATATATTAGCAGAGGTGATATTTGACATATGTAATGATGTTCACATCATACTCATGTGTCAGGGAAACTACAGACCTGTTTTCCTATTGGAAAAATATAGGAGAGTGTTCTTAGATATATATATTTTTTCAGGTTTAAGAACAATTTATATGGAGGCAGTGGTCTCCAGCTTTTACCATTCCGCCATCTTCCCAGAATCTTGAGATATATTTTTTTAATGTGTGAGATCATACCTACTGAATTTTTGATACCATTGTTTAAAAACTAAAGTGGGTGATGATAGTGTTGCAAATAGAACAGCGCTGCTTAGTATGTGTGTTGCACTGAGTTCAATTTCAAAAACCTTCAAAAAGAAGGAAAAAATTTTGTTTCAATTTTCATATTTTACTGGTAGTCTGAATCCAACCTTACATAATGCCAATACATTTTATGTAGTCATCTCTATATAAGTAGAGTCAATTTGCATGTGAATGAAGCCACATGTATTTAAATACTTAAGTATCTAGCCAGCAGCCTTGCACTCTGGCACTGGGAGGATATTAGTAACTATTTTCTGGCACAGTGCTGGCCTAACATGTCTGTACTGTACTTTTTGTCTAAGCAAAGGAAGTTACCTCCATTATCTGCCAAGTTAAAGATAATCTGAGTACATATAGACACACACACCACGCACAAACACTCTGACATACACCCCATTCTGGGAATCGAACTCAGGACCTTATGTTTGCCAGGCAGGGTGGTGCCGCTGAGCTACCTCCCCAGCTCTGCACACACACACTGAATGTTGAATTGAAGTCTGCTTTGCCCTGTAGAACCTGAGAAAGTTATTTTAATTTGCCTGTGCCTTAGTTTCTTCTTTTGTGGGAGAAAACAGACTCAGAATGTGCTTCCACGAACTGGGCTACTGAATGATGGGCTGTGAGGACCCCATTCTCCCCCATGAATGGGAAAATTATTTGATGATTGTTATAGAACTAGAGTTCAATCTATTAATTTGAGTAGAGATCAAATTAATCCTGTGTATACACACTTACTTTTTAAAGAACCTAGCATATTCCGTACTGGAAAGCTGGAGAGAGTTTGGATTTCTGTGTGGTGTGTCATTTTCTAAGGGTCTTGGCATGATTACCAATGTACCTACGCGCAGAGTAGTTTCTCTGAGGTTCCCGCAGACTCTCATCTCAAGGGGTTCTGAGGTTAAACTGATTGATACTACCGAGTTGAAGACCACCTGGAAGGGAAGGACCTCCTTGAAAGGCGTCCAACCTGTTTGCTGGCTCAGATGGAACCGTGTGACTTTGCTACCTGAGTTGACCAGCTGACTGGTTGGCTCTGTCCTGTAGGAGTTTAGAACAGAGGCGAAGAGGAGGAGGAGGAGGAGGAGGAGGAGGAGGAGGAAATACACTAGGCTCATCTGATCCCCCTCAGGGCTTCTAGCCCTAGAAAGTTAGAAAATCTTAAGTGAGTCTTCTGCCCAGTGAAGCTCAAGTGAGGCTGACTGGAACTTGGCAGCCATTAGAAATAGGAAGTATACATTTCGCCTAAGTTCTCCCACCTTCCTCTTTCTGACAGATTTTTCTTTTGAATTCCATTGATTTCATGTGATTGTTTATGACCTTCCCTTCTCTTCTCCTCCTCAAAGGGAGCCCTTGCCTTCAGTCTGCTTTGCTGTTCCCACTGCCCTCTGCCTGGGTCCTGCACTGACTGAGCAGGTGGGGAGAGAGGCCTAACCGGATGTCCCAGAGCCTTATGGGATGTGAGTTCTTTACTCGTGACCGCTGAGAAAGGCTTCCCCAGGAAATCCCTGGGTGTTAGTCAGCTTCTTTTCACTGGGACAAAATACCTGACACCCACGAGTGAAAAAAGAGGCTTATTTTGGTTTCCAGTTTACGCTGGCTCCAAGGCACAAATAGCCCAGTGGAGAGGCCTGGCTGAGGAAGATGCTGACCCCATGGTGACCAGAGATGGAGTGAGAACAGCCACCTCTCCCACCAGGCCCTACCTTCCAGTAGCACAGGCCACCATGAGCCACCAGTGGATTAATCTCCTGAAGAGTCCAGTGCCCAGTGATCTAGTCACTTCCCAAGCCCTACCTCTGAATACATGATACTTTGGGAGACATTTTAGATCTAAACCATAATCTAAACTTCCCAGAGCCCTGTTGCATTTTGAATTTTTGGAAAGTTTGTCCAAGAGATAGTCATAGAATCAGTACAAATATATTCTTGCTTTTATTCTGTATTTACTAATGAATTTTATTTTCCCAGTGAAAACAGTGTTTATCCAAAAAGAATATAGAAAAAGGCAGCTCTCTCTGAAAACCAGGTCACCAGAGTCTTGTCCTTGCTTTGGAGCTGATCCTGGGGACAGTATTAAACTTTGTCCTTACTTCTCCATAGATGGGGTGCTGTTAGTCTGAATTGACTGACACTGGAGCATTGTGCTGATATATTTCTCTCTACACTAGCTCTGGCTATAGCTTCATGTTTGATGACTTGATCTCTGAGACAGAAATGAAAATTATTATGTGCTTCTATGTAATACTTGTGAAACCTCTGAAAATGTGTACCTTTGATCTGTTAAGTAGACCAAATAAGATCAAGCCACCATTGGGAGATGACATACTTCAACTGTGTATGTGGGAATATTTCTAGAAGGTTAATGCAAACATGTTTTAGAGTTTGCTTTTGGGGAGAGGAAGTGAAGAGAAGGGCGGACATAGTACTTAAAATATTTATTTTTCAAAAATATTGATTGCCTTTCAAAAATAAAACAAATGTATGTTTTTAAAATATCACACCATAGTGATTTTTAAGTTGATTTTATTGGTACATTTATATATACATTATGGTCACATTCAACATTGGATTGATCTGACAATAACATAGGTATAACATAACAAAAATAAAATTAGTGAGTATCAAGACCGTCTTTCAGGCCCGGCTGAATTCTCAGTGCTGGGTGTGGAGATCAACATGTCAACAGTGGCTTTTTCTAGGTAATAAGATGAATGGTTAATGTCATTTTTCTCTTTTTCAAACTTTCTACTATGCACACATTCTTATGGTTAGAAAAGCTATAATAGCTGCCCTTTGCTGCTATGGAGTTCTTTTTAGTCACCAATCGTGCCTTGAGAAAAGAGCTTACAAAGCAGCTCTGTTAGGCACGGTAGTGGAGATCCACTTTCGTGGGCTGGTGAGGGAGGAGTGATGAGAGGTCCAGGATCTATGGTGGAGATGGACGGAATTATAGTTGGGCCAGGGATGATGAAAGGTTTCATTCAAAACATAAGAATCAACAAAGCAAAGCTAGCAGTGGTGACAGAAAAAAGTCTGTGGAGGTAGTGGCTATTCAACAGTTTCAGAATTTGTAAAGAGAAAGAGTGGAGGAAGCTAATCTATAAAGAGCAGTGATAAATTGGAATTAGTTGCTATCTCCAGGGACATGAAGGTTGCTCACTTGGATAGAAGGGAATCTGTCCAGCCTGAGAGAGCACTTCAGGGCCTGGGGCTTGATGGACCTTGCTGGGCTGTGTATTTGTTCAGCAAGAGACAGAGATGCTATGCATGGGACGGTGCTGGCCCTGGGCCCGCTGACTGGATACCTTTGGAAGTCAGGTATGACAGGGGAATTCAGGTGATCCGTAGGATTCAGAGAGCTTTGGAGTACTCCTCAGTGGAGAAAGCATTTGCTACTTTAGTCACCCAGGTGGACAGAGCACTTGTCCTTCTACATCTGTCTTACTGTCTCAGGACATCCAGGAACAGTGTAGAGGTGCAGCAATGTCAGCGAGTTGTTTGGTTTGGGTTTGCTGTTTTAAGGCACATTTTTCACTGTGGTCTAGGCAGGGCTTGAATTCAGTCTTGCCCGGGCTGGCCTCAAACTCTGGTCTTCCTGCCTCAGCCTCTGGAGGGCTGGGACTCCAAGCAGGTGCCACCATTCCAGGCAAGGTAGAGTAGTTTTGTCAGGCCGTTTGGAAGGTGCCCTTGGCCTTGCATTTTGTTGTCAAACGTAGCCATGGAAGTATTGTTAATCCTAAACAGCGCGAGATAGGGCAGCACCAAGGTCTGAGGGCTTAAACGAAGTACCACTTACAGGGACATTGGGTGTGACTCCTCGGAGCTCCGTTTCTACTTCTGAAAAGTGGATTAATGTTTACTGCCAGTGATGTGTGATGGCTTGGGTGTGGAAGTGCACACATGCGAGCCCAGTACTTGGGAGGCTGAGGCAGAAGGATTGCAGTGAGTTCTAGACCACTCTGGGCTACGTAGCAAGATCCTGTCTCACAAAACTAATCCGAATCAAACAACAGTCCTCCCAAAACAGAACCAAAGATGTGTGTGGCACAAGAGATTGCTATGAATGGTACTTGAGAGGTGGTGGGATAAGTTCGACACTCATTTGAATAATTCTTTGGTGTATTTTTATTATGTTGAGAAGGATTTACCCCTTACTTACCTGCCTCAAAGACAGTGCAGCTTTAGTTTTGTGATATCCATTGTTTTGGATCTGAGTTTGAAGTAACATTTTTTTTTTCTTTTTTTGTCTACTCGACAGGCAAAAAATTGTCTTTTGGTAGCAGTATCTCTGACACATACATTTTCTAAATCTAAATCCTTTGGCTTAGGCTTTTCTTTGTCCATCAGAACATTTCTTCCTGGGAAATATACAAATTAAGGGCCTGATGATTGAAAAGCCTTTTCCAGAGTAGCTTCTTTGACCCTGTGCTATGGGATACGGTCTCATAGAGGAGCGCTGTGGGGCCTGGGGTGTCCCTTCTAGCTCTTGCTCTGTGGGTAATGACTCTGTCCTTCCTTCCCTGCCCCCTATTCCCTCCCTTCCTTCCTTTGATTGAAGCCACGGCCTTTGCATGGAGTGACATTCCTGGCCTTTTTCAATTTTTACTTTTTCAGACAGGGTCTTGCTAAATTGCCGAGGCTGAATTGAATTTGAGAGCAGCCTGTCTCAGCCCCTGGCTCCCAGTGTTGGGATTCTACAACTTTTCTTTTATCAAGTTTAGATGCTATGTCTTCTCTTGGGAGAAGTAAGGATGGCTAACAGGCAGGCTCCTTAGGGCTTCTGGGTGGGTAAGAGCAGGCCGATATTCCCGTCAGATGCGTCTCGGACTGTTGTGAGCCATGGTTTAGAGACCTTCTGAATCATCACTGTTAACTCCAGGGCAGCTTTGCAGAGAAAACTCTGGTTTCAGGCCCTGCCCCCCCATCTTCGTTTGTTTTGAGAGACCGCTCTAGTGTAGGTATTTTGATTTTGCTCTCTTTTTCTCTAAAAACATTAGAACCATGAGAACTTCCGGGAAGAGGGCTGTGGGCATGCATCCTCCTCACGCTGCCACAGCAACTGCAGCGTCTTGCCACACTGCTCCTCCGGCACAGTCGGGACAGCCGACTGCCACATGCTCAGCAGCATCTCCAGGCCGAGAGCCAGGACTCCTCTGCAGCAGCCTCCGGAGTGCCAGGTCCGGGTCTGCTTCCGGCACGCTGCATAGGTTCTGCACTGAGATTTCCCCCGCTGTCCTGGAGAGCTCCAGGTAGGTTGTGACATTGCCCGTGGCTGCTGTTCCCTCTCACCTCTCCCAGGTGAGGATGGTGCTGCCGCCTCCCATGAGCATGGTGGCCACGTTCCGGCCTGAGTGCTTGTCTCTTGGTAGCCCTGGTCCTTCCAGGTGCAGCACAACAGGGCCACAATGTCCAGCCTCCCACTGATAGTGATCAATAAGTATTTTTAAAAACATCCCTGGGATATTCCAATGTGCAGCTATGGTTGGAAATTTATGGACTTAAAATCCCCCATTCTGCCTATCTGTTTTATTGTGGTGAATTACACATAACATAAAATGACCATTTCACCCATTTTGGACTGGACAGCCCTGAGACCTTAGCAATACACTGCTGTGTGACCATCGCTGTCCATCTCTGTGACCTTCTCACCTTCCCAAACTGAAACTCTGTACTCTCCCTCCCTGTGTCCTCCACCAGAACTTGATGCTTTCCATTTAGATTGATTTGACCACAGAGCACTTGTCCTTCTACGTCTGTCTTATTTTACTGAATATCGAGGTTCCTCCAACTTGTAGCATGTGTCAGCATGTCCTTCCTTTATAAGGCAGATTAGTTTTCCTTTGTCTGGGTTCCATGTCTGCGACATTGTCTTGTCCATTTGTCTGTGGATGGAAAATTTTTGAGGACTCGTCATGCCTCCCCCATTAATGAAGTGAAATGAAGAACACTTAGAAGGAGGAAGTATTTCTGAGTTCAGGGAGGACAGGATTGGGGCGCAGGCTCCTAGGCATGTTCACCTCTTTGGAGGCTGCTTCTCACCCCATCTTTTCTCCATAGGAGAAGAAAGAGCAGTGGGTATACATCTAGTTGTGGCAAAACTGACTTCTTTGTGATCTTAGGTAGTGGGGAGAACAAAGCTTATAGTCTAGTTTTCATTGACATTATACATAACTTTTTTTTTTTGAGACAGGGTCTCGCTTTGTGGTTCAGGCTGGCCCTGAGCTCAGCCTCAAACTCACATCACAGCAATCCTCCTGCCTCTGCCTCCCGAGTGCTAGGATTACAGGCGTGAGCCACCACGCCGGCACTGTGGTATGTGGTACTGGTTGCGAGTCTCCACACCCTGTATTGTTATGTGGTTACCGAGAATTGAACCCGGGCCCTTGTGCTTGCAAGACAGGTGCCGGAACCACTGAGGTGTGTCCCTGGCCCCTATTATACATAATTTTTTAAGGAGTTGAATTTTTAATGGGTGAGTTCAGCAGCACTAGTACATGGCCAACAAGTTGTCTTTGGTCTCTGCAAATACTAATGTAAGATAAAGAAATGGACACCTCCCTGAGACATGTGGGATTTTAAAAATAGAATATTATTTTAGTTTGTTTACTTGGTTCCTCCACATCTTAGTTAGGTAACATATTCTGCTGTAAAAGAAGGATAGTAATCATTATCAACATTGAATTAGCCTATGTGAAGTGTTTGGTACATGGAAGCCACTTGTGCATTGTGAGCTATTAATAATATTATATTGCCCATCAATTTCAAAGATATTTGGATAATTCCAATTGTTTCCAGAAGCTGCTTTTTTTTTTTTTTTTTTTTTTTTTTTTTTTTTTTTTTTTTTTTTTTTTTTTTTTTTTTTTTGAGACAAGGTCTGGCTTTGTAGTTCAGGCTGGCCCTGAGCTCAGCCTCAAACTCACATCACAGCAATCCTCCTGCCTCTGTCTCCCAAGTGCTGGGATTACAGGCGTGAGCCACCACGCCTGGCACTGTGGTATGTGATACTGATTGCTGCTGGGCGTGAGTCTCCACACCCAGTATTGTATGTGGTTACCGGGGAATCGAACCGGGGCCCTTGCACTTGCAAGATAGGTGCCAGTACCACTGAGCTAAATCCCCGGCCCCAGAAACTGCTTCTTATAATGTTTCACTGGACTTAACCTTTCTATTGGGCTGTCTTGGGCCTGCCATCCTAAGGCTTCCAAAATAGGTTTTTGTTTTTTGCTTTTATCAGTATGGGGGCTTGAACCTAGGGCTTTTGTACTAAGCTATGTCCCAGCCCTTTTTTATTTTAAAATAGAATCTTGCTAAGTCACTAGGTTGCCCAGAATGGGTTCAGAATCTTGATCCTTCACCTCAGCCTTCCAGAGTGCTGGAATGACAGGTGTGGCCTACCAGATCCAGCTAGAAAGGGGTGGTAATGAGAGTAAAAGGCAGTAGGAGAGCATCAGAGCCAGGGCTCTGGAGCAACTGTGGACTGAAGGAAAGGGCAGCTGTGTCCTAAAGGCAGTGGCTGTCGTTTTTATATATCGCCAAGGCTACAGGGTGCAGCAAGGGCATTGGGAGAAGTCAGGCTTTCTCATGCTTTGGCCAAGGTGAATCTGGAACTGGGCAGCCTGTGGCTTTTGAAGGCTGATCGTTTTTCTGCTGCCTGAGTAGAAGCAATCTGAGAATTACAGGGTCAACCATCTGACTCCATGTCACCAAGGTGTTGTGTCTTAATGATTACTTTGCAGCGTTGCTCAGTACAATGTGTAGAGTTCCCAGTGTTATTTAATAGCAGCAGCAACAACAACAAAATCATCCTTGGAGAAAAGCTAAATAATTTTACAACTAAAAAATCCTACTTCAGTGGAAAACCCTGATCTTATCCCTGGGTATCAGGTCTGTTCCTGGGGACAACATGCTGCTTTATGTCTAGTAAGACCGTATCAGGATCATGAGAAGTGTCATTGTACACATGGCTTTAAAAAAAACAAGCCTACCCTTGCCTACCATTTTAATGTCTGATGCTAATAATAACAAACATCCATTGCTTATCCAAATACGCTTCTAAGCACTTTTTTATGAATCACTCAATTTAATTCTAACAACCCCCTCAGATTGGTGGTATATCCCCATTTTACAGATGGGAAAACTGAGGCATAGATAGATTAGGACACTTGCCCAAAGAATAACTAGTGAGTGGCAGAGTGAGGATTTGAACCCAGGTATGATGCTGCTGGGTTTTGTGCCTACCATACCTACCATACCATATCTTGTTGAATACAAGATAAAATGCAGGCCTTGAGGACTTGGTACTCTGTCCTCTGGCATTTAACCATTGTATTAGTTTCCTGTTATAACAAATGACCACTCTTCAACCCAGAATGGCCATTAAGTTTGAGAAAAGGGAAATTTCTTGAGATCCTGAATTTCTTGTCCCAGTAACACTGGCCAATTGCAAACAGTGTTGAGTTGGCAGGATTGCTGTTAAATCAGGGTTCTATCATCACCAAAGCTGAAAAAATCATCAGGGAGACAGAAGAAAGGGTGCCAGGGAGGGTACATAGCAGCAGATAGCAAGTAACGGTCTGGAAACATCTGAAGATAGCTGGAGCCTTGGCGGGCTCTAGTGAGAGTAAGTGAGAGAAAGAGCACGCACGCGCACATTGTCATAGCCGTGAGAGGGAAAATACGCATGCGTGCGTTATAGTAGCTTCGAGAGTGAGAGTACGCATGTGTACACTGTTTTAGCCCCCAAGAGGGAGTGTACGCATGTGCACACTGTCACGGCACCGAGAGTGAGTGAGATCACGCACGCGCGCAATGTCATCTCCTGGAAGTGTCCAGTAAGTGACTCATTGAGGGCCTACACCCTCTTTCAGTGACCACGACACGTTGGGAGGGAGGATGCTGGGAAACATATGGTCCTTTCTAGAGCGGTTTCTGTCACATTTACGTTGCAGCACTGGCAGGTTTAGCCAAGAATAAAGTAGAAAATAAACTCATTTAGATCAGGCTGAATGGCGGAGACAGATTTTTCCAACTTAGTAGCAACAGGACTTTCGAAAATAAATCAGTATCTTACGTTTATGAGCACTTGCTTTTTAAAAATGTTCAGCTTTGGCCAATACATAGCACAAAACCAAATTTGGAACTTCACTGAAATCTGTGACTAGTCAGGACTGTTGTTTTCAGTGTATCTGTCCCCTCTACCTTTATTGTTCTAGTCTATTTTTATTTTCCTTTCCTAATTTTTTTCTGTTTATAAATCTTTCCTTTTACAAGATAGATGACTTTGTAAAACCTCTTCAAAGCATTGTAGGAAGGAAGTGAGACATAAGTAGTGTTGACTGTGTGAATGTGTGGCTCGGGCTGCTGTCTGGTCTCAAGAAGCCAACCTTACAGCGGTGGGCATGGCGTGGTGGCCACAGCCACGGTCACTTACTGCCGCTGTGCTCTGTTTTCCTCTCCTTTGAGCTAAGGTGACCCATTGGCGAATGGAGCACTTAGCTCTGCCTGGCACTGGGTGAATGCTAGGTAATAGGGAAGCCATCTGTGAAGGGGGATGGCAGGGCCAGCGGCCTGAGTTGCTTGCATGTGGGCCTGATGAGACTGGTGACCGTGATGGCCACTAAGGCGAGGGCTCTAGAGACACTGAAGGGGCACTACCAGCCTCGCGTGGGTTGTTCCTTTCTCCTGAGCCTGCTTCTCAGCTTCATGACTGAGCCCTGGGATTCCCGGCCACTTCTCTCCCTACACTGGCTGACGGTCTGTGGCCCAGGCCAGGTCCATAAGCCCCGGGTGGGGGTGGTGCTGGTGTTCACCAGGCACTCAGCAGAATTGCAGGAGGGCCTCGACACTCCTAACACTGGTGACCGACACTATTTTGGGAGATGGATTCTTCATTAAAATTTTATTGCTCAGTTTCCTCTTTCTCCTCCATCCTCTTTATTTACTACTTTCTGCTGTACATGAACTTTTGAAGTCTCAATAGCAAACAGCTGTGAATGTTGCCATTGGAGAACCGCATTCACAAGTTAAAAGAAACAGATCGCTTTATAATGATATGGAGAAATACTTATATAATATAGCAAAAAGCAGGATACTCCATGGGGAAGTTAGAACTTAAATTGAGCGGGAGGAAGCCTGGAAGGAAACACATGGAATTGTTAACAGTTGTTCTAGGGAGAATGATGTTTCCTGTTCTGCAGTCTTCATTTTTCCCAGAGAGACCTGTAATCATCGAAAGACAAAAGCGTGTTAGTTTTCGTATTATTCCTTCCAGTTGTGAGAAACGTTTTCTCCTGGCTGGACTTGGTTTTTTGGATTTATAGCCTCTCAG
This sequence comes from Petromus typicus, assembly GCA_004026965.1. NCBI lineage: Eukaryota > Metazoa > Chordata > Mammalia > Rodentia > Petromuridae > Petromus > Petromus typicus. The sequence goes on along the minus strand of PVIR01015073.1, from coordinate 18,343 downwards.
GTAGCAGTGGGTGGTGTGAGGGGGTGAATCACTGAGATCGGCTCGCTGGCCTGGCTTCTCGGCTACTTTTACACAAGCCCGTGAGTAGCCAAAGCCCACCAGTGCCCACGTCAGTACCCGCACGCCAGGCAGAGAGGTGAGGCTTTCAACTGTGCCGAGATTAGCACTGAAGGTTGGGTCAGATCTGAACTGGAAATTCTCGGGCAGCCAACTTCATGGGTCCAGTTCCGAGTGGGTTTTCCCATGCTCCGTGCCAGTGTGCTCTCCCTTGACACGCTCAAGTCACAAGCTTAGAACGTGTTTACCCTATCCCACGTTTCCCTTCATTGGCGTCCAGTCTCATTTCCAGGGAGCTGAATTTCGGGCAGCTGGCACGTCACCAGCAAGGGCCAAATTAGACATAATTGCACATGAGTTTAACTTTAAGGTCTGCGGCTTAAAGTGCTCTCCGGAAGCATGCCAGGCCTGTAGCTTTGTTCTCCCTGGGAACAGCGTGCCCTAGAAGAAAGGTTACAGGATGGTTCATTGCCCAAACTGAGACACCTAGGAAAGGGGGCTTCTGTTGGTCATGCTAAGACAACAGTGCAAAGTGGGCCAGTTCTGGGCAAACCAGGGTACCTGTCATTCTCTCCTGAAGGATGGACCTTTTCCTGTTCTGGTAGATGAGATCCTTGTTCCTGGACGCATGCCTTGCAGCTGAAATCACAGCAGTTGTCGAGGATGCGGTGCTTTCTAGCAAGGGGAGGGAGGGCGGCTTTTCACGAGAGCCGAGCTAACGCGAGCGCAGTGCTGTGCAGCACTGACTGGCCTTCAAGGCTGAGGCTTGGGCCATTGTTCCTGCTGTCTGTTTTCCTTAAGAGTCCCCGGCTCCTCCTTCTCTGTCCTAAAGGAAAGGGTTTGTGTGCTAAGATACAGTCCCTCTCAGATATCAGGGGAGCTGGCAGGAGCATCCAGGGGAGCTGAGGTGTGTGCGCATGCACACCACACATCTCACACACACACACACACACACACACACACACACACACAGACACACGGACTTCATAATAGGTAACGCAAGGCCTGCGCTGCATGGGTAATGAGGTGGGGACAATCGGGGCCCTCGTGCTGAAAGGCCAGGTCCTGGCTGTCTGTCCGTGTCTGTCACATGCTCAATGGCAGGCTGCTCTCTGAGCCAAGGGGGGAAGCCGTGGATGAAGAGCAGCTCAGGCCATTATTGGAAAGTGAGTTGCTGGAGGGGTGCTCGGTATGCGAGGGGAGGGGGCGCCGGAAGGGAAGCCAGCGTGGCATTCACCGAGGTCTGGCTAATCCTGCAGGCAGGGTGCCCCAGCCTCTGAGCCTCTGCCCGGCTGTGTTTTGGACTGGACAGTTCCTGGCCGTGGGAGGCTGACCTGTGCCTGGTAGGATGTTCAGTGCCGTCTCTGACACACACCCTTCTCCTGTGCAACAACCAGCACAGCTCCACACACGGCCATGTTCCTGGAGGAGAGTCGCCGCTGTCGGGGATGGACATGTCTTTGTGCGTGGCCATGGTTTGTGAGGCCAAGTGCCCACCTTCAGCGTTTACAGTTCCCTCTCCTGGGTGAATTAGTGCTTGTGGCCGTGGGTGAGGATTGGAAGTGGAACACCCCACTTTCATGCCTTTGGGTTTTGACATTGAAATAAAGTGCATGAGCTCCCCTTCCCTTTTCAAGAGTGCATGAATAATGAGGCATTACTTCAAAACTGTATCTTCGAAGAGTCTACTATGACTGGTGTCAAAGGTTTTTATTTTGCCAAAACTGTTCAGTTTCAAATGAGGGGCCTCTAGCATCGTGCTGCTCACTCCCAGAGGTGCAAGTGGTCGGGCAGGCTGCGGGTCAGCGGCAGTCTGCTCCCGAGGACCTGGGCTGCACCCCTGGGAGCCTGTACTCTGGTCTACAGGCCACACTTTGGGGTGAGCCTCTGCTGTGGTCCAACAGCAGGCAGGGCAAGTGACTGGCAGCCGGCGGCTTTGGGCAGTCTGTGGGGCTTGGGGCTGCCAGAGGGGCTGCTTTCTCCATCTGTCAGACCGTAGGAGAACCTGTGCTTGCAGTGACTTGCCTGGAGTAGAGGAGGAGCAGTTTAACAGGACAGCCTGAGACAGATGGCCTCACTCCTTGAGTGGGCAGGGAAAGGGCAAGGCAGGTCTTTGGGGCAGCAAATTGCACTGTTTGAGACCCTAAGCTCTTTGCCCACCCCCTGGTTTGCTTCAAGTGGGGAGGAGCACCGCTCCCCCAGCAGGCTGCTGGCCTGCCTTTGAGTTGCTCAGCTTCGGGGGATGACGGGCAGCCAGGTTCCTGTTCTTGTACCTCGGGACGCCCCGCTAGGGTTGTGGACAATGTGAAATGCAGCTAGTCTGCTCTGGGCCTGTTGGCAGCTGGGCCTGTAACAGGTAACAGGTAACACTGTTACCCTGGGCCTTTATTTCCGTGGGGATGCGAGGTACCTGGGAAGGATGGGGGGTGGGGAGAACTGCGCATTGTGGAGCAGTGAGTACAGTGAGTAGAGTCTGGGGATGGTGAGGGAGAGGAGGGCTGGAGCCCAGTCAGCATCGCTCTGCACTAGCAGCTAGCTGGCTTTGAGTGTTAATCTGTAAGTGTTCCTGCTTAAACTAACATTTAAAAAAGGCTTTAAGAATTCATAGTCATCCTAGATAAAAAATACCTGAAATGAAAAATTGAAAATAATCTTTAATCTTAGAATTCAGCTATCATCATTATGAACAAGAGGTGTATTTTGCTCATTCCTGTTCTTTTTGGTATTTGTTTCTTTCTCTTCTTTTAATCTCTTTGTGTTGAAATTTGTTCACATTCCTAGCCCCCCTGGTGAAGGGTGTTACAGTAAATTCATGCTAATCATAATTTGTTGAAATTCAAAGACTGTGCATCTCCCTGAGCCTCCGTGGGAGACTGAACTCTAGAGAGCAGCATGCCTGAATCTTAAGCTCCAAGTTCAGGAAGGATTTGCATTTGAATATCTTTACTGTAGCAGAATGAAAAGGAACAAACACACGCGCACACACACAGACACACACGCAGTTTCCTTTGTAGAGGGCATTAGCAAATATGTTAGCTCTCTCATGCCACCCCGTTAGGTGGAGAGCTAGTGTATGAGTGAAGACAGGAGACTTCAGTAGTTTAAAGACTAATTTGAAGGCCTAGTGTAGCTCTCAAATTCTTGAACTCATCTTTCTGGCCAGAGTCATAGGACTGGTGAGAGGCGTGTGACTGTTAGACTCGTGTGCATTGCTGAGTCACACAGTGTTGCATCTCAGCAACACTGGCATTGGGACATCTTCCAGTGGGCTCTGTGGTGTGTCCAGGGCATCTTCCAGCATGGCACTTGCTTCCAAAGAGGGGGCTCAAGAGAGCTCTGAACTGGAAGATCGGTGCTCACGGGGATGAGCAGATGCCTCCTGGAGTTTGCAAGTCACAGTACATCATTTCTGCCACCCCTTCGGTGGGAGCCTCAGCAGGTCTCCCCAGACTCCAGGATTCCTTTAGCCGTTGGTGCCTTCTGCTCACCAGAAGGGAGCAAAGACTTCGCAGCCATGTAAGGGAACAACAATAAAAACAGAAGACACACAACCTGTTCAGACCACGCAGCACTGACTTGACAGGAAATACCTTGAGTAGAAGCAGCAAAGCTGTGAGTTAATTGTAAATGGAATGAATTTAGGAGCAGCAGTATATTGTGAAGGATTAGTGGAAGTGGGTAGAAAAGTTGGAATTAACCTAAATGCCTGGCAGCTGAGGAGTGCATTACTAGGAATGCTGCTGTGCAGCCTGGAATGAGAAGAGGGAGCTGTGATACCTGGCTCTGGGAGGCTGATTCCAGACCTATTAGATGACAAGATTACTGACAGAAAAACACAGACGCCTGGTCCTCGTACTTTTAACGGGACATAGACATATGTTTGTAAACATTTAGGAAATAGTCTTGAAGGAACTGTACCAACTGATAGTGAGAATCTCTCTGATGGAGATGACAACACGTGACATAGGGCAAGGAATGAAGGAGAATTGACTTTTGTGGTACCAGGATCAAACCTGGGCCCTTGTGCTTGCAAGGCAGGTGTGGTACCACTTGAGCTAGATCCCTGGCCCCGAGAATTTACTTTTTATGTGTAGCTCTCTACTGTTTTTATTTTTTTAATGAATTAAGTATCCATAATTTGCTTTTATATAAGTTATGATGGGTTATTATATGACGTTTAACTTTTAAAAAGTAAGGTTAGTTTGCTTACTTTATAAACATGTGATGGATGCCTATTAAAATATAAATTTTGGTGGGGGCAGGGTGGGGAGGGGGCAGTGGAGGCCTCACTCTCCAGGGCGCCTTCCTGCCCTTCACATCCCAGCCTTCCACCCCACCCAGCAGTTTGCGGTGGGGCCAGCAGGGTGGCCAGGAGGCCCTGGACCTGTGGGCTGAAGGCCATGAGGGTTCTTTCGGGGTTCTGAGGGTGCCTCACAGAGTTTGAAGCCTGGTGCGGCCTTTCCTCTGAGCTACCAGGTCCTGGCTGTGCTGGAGTGCCCCTCGGCATGTGGTTAATGAGCTTCTCTGACAACCTTCATCACTTGGAAGGCACATAGATCGTGTTTGCTGCTGGTAGCTGGAAAGGAATGCACAATTATTACAGCTAGATAAGGAAGTAGAATAGACATATACATTTTATCTTAAATTGACAGTATGTTATATCAGACCAGGTCCAGGAGACAGTAGGTGCAGGAGTCCGGTGAAAAGGACTCAGCCAGGGCTGTTTTATGCACTGTAATTGCCAGAGGTTGAAGAAACTGGTCTTGTTCAGGTTTGGTTACCTTTCTGCTTCCTCAGTCTCCTCCTTGGTGGCGGCACAGTTTTTGGAATGTGTGATGATTCCAAATGATCTTTTTATAATCCCTTTAGTAGAAGTGAAGAGTAGACATGTTCACTTTGGATTGAACCATTTAAGCTTGCAGTATCTGGCAAATGGAATTAACTGTATTCATATAATCAAATTGGGGAAATTCAGTGGCATCCGGAAAGATTCGAGGCTTTAACCTGAAGCAAATTGGTGTGTTTCTAAGCGAATATTTTGGGTTTGGTTTTTCGAGCACCCCATCCCCTTTGGCTACTAGAGCAGGTGTGAGCTGGGGTGGAGACCGACCCCCATTTGTATTTCAGAGGTACCAGCCCTCTGCTTATTTCCTGTGTTTATGGCAGCCTGATCTCATCTCATTTTTCAAACAATTACATTATTTACATAGTATCATAATAAGAGCTTGTAAGAGTGGCTCACCCTGTGCCAGGGACAGAGCTATGTTTTACCCTGACAGAGAATTAGTTGTATATTTCCTGTGTTGATGGCATTTACCATTTAATAGGATGCACCGAAACATAAAATAAGTGGTTTGGCTCACTCTGTTTGTCCTTCCTGACCTGCTGTGCTGTGTGTCCTGGGAGGCGCACAGTCACGGATCCCTACAGGGTCAAGGCCCTCTGGCTTTTAAAGGAGAAACGGGCGCATGTCATCTCTCCGGGGAGTGGGGTGGTGGCAGCGAGTTCCTCTGCCAGGAGCCTCAGCTCCTATGGGGTGGCCTGCCTTCTCCTTTAACTAAATTCTTACTGGATTCTGGTCATTGATTCCTCCTCTGCTCCTGGGAAGTAATTCTTGCTGGTTGTCCCTAACTTGTTCACATCTTGGTAGACAGATTTTTTGAAACTCTTTTCAGTTAGTCTGCTCAGGCACCACTTCCTTCCTCCCTCTACCCTGCCTACTTCGATAATATACCCCCCTTTTCTTTTTTAAACATATGAGGAAGTTGAGGCTTAGAGATTTGTTATGATGGGGGTGGATTCAACAGATAGGTTCCAAGCTCTTGTGTACAGTAAGCAGTGAATGACGAGTGTATACCCAATGGTAAATGAAAAACAGCTACATTTACTGAAGATCATGGTGAGATATGCTCAGGGCAAGTCTGTGCCAACCAAAAATATGGCATGAACTGCAAAGTGGTGCTGGGACGGCAGGAAAGTAAAAGCACTGTGCTGCCCTGCATGCAGGTAAGTCAGGCTTTGGGGATTTAAAGGCTATGCACCCAGCTCAGGTGTATCTTCTCGGCCTCTAGATGTACTTGACAGGAGTAACTGACAGTGCTGCGTCATCCCAAGGGCTCTCAACGTGCGTGCCTGTCCCAGAATTTGCTCTGATCATAATTACATGTGTGAGATGCAATGCATATTCAAGAACCCTGAATAAGGCTGGAGCAGGGTGAGGATGACGGAAGATCAGCGGATGCAGCTCACCTGCGCTGTCACCTAGAGCTTCAAAGATTTCCTGGTTTGAATTGTGTTCCTTCCCCCGCCCCCCACCCCCAGGACATTGGGGGAGGGTTGGCACTTTGGGAAAAATATCTGGATTTGGGGTTGTATGGGGACACTCGATCTCTAGGTTCTGCCATCACTACTCTACCTGAACTAGATTGACTTGCATCATTATTGCGAATAGACTCCCGATATTTTAGGTGAAACCTGACTCCTCACTTTGGCGCTTTTCTGTTTGCTTGTGTTGTCCGACAGATTCTTGCCATTGTTTTCAAATTTCAGAGGAATCTGTGGGAAGTGTCTCTGACCTGTTAGACAAAACTAGGAGGTTCTGGGGCTCGAACACAAACTATCTTTAAATTTGTAAATATGCAACATCATGATCATCAATTGCAGTAGTGTAGACTTTTTAAAATCTTCTTTTCGTTTGGATTTGCTACCAGGATTATTTTATGAACCAGGAAGCACAGAGTAATATAGTGAAGGAATCAGACCTTCAGGCTGACAACTTACTCTCCAGGCGAGGCTGAGCTTGCCTATTAGTTGGTTTGCAAATAGTGTCTCCCTTTGTAGTCTAGATGGTCTTGACCTCCCTGTATAGCCAGATTGTTCTCAAGTTTGCCATCCTCCTGCCTCAGCCTCCTGAGCACTAGGATTACAGGTGCATTCCATGATTCCCTACTAAGAACATTTAAAAGAAGTACACCAGCCGGTTGCAGTGGTGCACGCCTATACTCCTAGCTGCCGGGGAGGCTGAGGGGGGAAGAGCTCAAGTCCAACTCTGACAATATAGCAAGATGTAACTGAGTAGAAGTGTATCCCAGAAGAAGCATCTGGAGGTGTGCTCTGTGACTGCCACCCAGCCGGGATGGACACAATTGTTTTGAAAGATCTACTTATTTCTGTGTTATCTTGACTTATAAATACAAGAACTTGCTCGTGTTATCAGAGTCTCACTTCAGTGCACACTGTCATGGCATCCATTTCCTTGACCTGCAGGACCCTGAGGCGAGCTGGAAGATGGTGCCTGAGGCATGTTGCCCAAGGAGGCCTTTTGGGCGCGTAACAGGTGCTGAAGAATGAACTCAGGGCTTTTGCACTGAGCTGCTTCCCAATTTTCTTTTTAAATTTTGGCTCAGGGTCTCACTAAGTTCCCCGAGCCGGATTTGAACTTTCAGCCCTCCTGCTTCTTAGGATTCCAGGTATGTAACTCCTGGTCTTGGTTATCTCCTGATCAGAGCTTGAGGCTACACAGGCTCCAAGTTAAGAGCTGATTCCCCACCTCACAGATGATAGCTCAGGGCCTCGGGAAGAGAGGCTTCATTTGAGAAGTGGACATAACGGTACCTACCGCGGTTTGTGAGGACTGAATCAGTCATGCAGAAGCTAGAGAGTGTCACAGCACCGTATGTGCCGGAAGTGCTGAGCCTGGTTCTGGTTTGGGGCCTCTGGGGGACCCAGGTCCTTTGCACTGAGACACATTGCCAGCCCATATATATATATATATATTTTTTTTTAATATATATAAAAAATATATATATATATATATATTTTTTTTTTTTGAGAAGGGTCTTGCTTTGTAGTACAAGCTGGCCCTGAGCTCAGCCGCAAATTTACATCACAGCAATCCTCCTGCCTCTGCCTCCCAAGTGCTGGGATTACAGGCATGAGCCACCACGCCCGGCACTGTGGTGTGTGGTACTGGTTGCTGCTGGGTGTGAGTCTTCACGCCCAGGATAATATACGGTTACCAGGGATCGAACCCAGGCCCTTGCGCTTGCAAGACAGGCGCCAGAACCACTGAGCTAAATCCCCGGCCCCCTTTTCTATTTTTTTATTTTGAGGCAGGTTGTTGGTGTGGTTTTCCTCACTGTCCTCCTCTGCTCCTCCTCCCAGTCCCTCCCAGTCCTCCTCCCTTAGGCCTTGCCTGTCACATGTCAGTGAAGCCATTTTCTGGGACAAAACATGGACTCTAACTCCCCAGAACACCTGGTCCTCAAGAGGTCATGTCTGCTGAGAAGTAGGAGAAAAGGAATCAAAGGAACAGGAAGGGGCGAAGAGCCCCCGAGTGAGTGCTGGGAGAGGAGGAGCAACCTGGAGCTGCTGCTGGCCACAGGGCTGTGCACCTGCCAGGGAGGCCTCGCGTCTCAGTCTCTGTCCCATAAATTTCCTGTCTTCCATGTTGCCTGTTACTCCAGTGGCCCTGAGCCGAGCTGATGCAGACGCACACCCCTCTCGTTGTCAGAGGTGTGTAAGTTGTCAGTGTTAAAGACGTGATGCTTTAGAAGGGTGTGGTGGTGCAAGCCTGTGATTCTAATACTCTGGGTGGCTGAGTCAGGAGGGTTGCAAGTTTGACCTCATCCTGGGCAGATCCTAGTACTTAGCAAAACTGTCTCAAAATAAAAAATTCAAAAATGGAAAGGGTTGAGGAAATAGCTCGGTGTGAAGGCCCTGAGCTCAACTTATAGTACCAAAATGAAAGGAGAAGAAAAAAAAATGTTGCCTTGCTGAAAAGCAGCCACGAGGAATCCTTGTGTGTCATCATCAAAGAAGACATTCAGAGCTGGGGGGTTGAGTGGGAGCCATGGCAGGAGACAGTGCAAGGGGCATAGAAGTCAGGCCTGCAGCAATCGAAATGGCACTGAGCTATCCCTGTGGTAATGCCACCATCTGGAAGGGCTGCTCTGCCCACAAAATGCTGTGAGAAGAAAACCCCAGCTGCAGGCTAGGCGAGAGCCATGGATGGAAGTGAAAACTTGAGACCTAGGGTGTGGATCTCTCAACAATAGGATGGCTGGGTTCTTATCTGTGTGAGACCCCCAAACCTCTGGCTGAGACATTAAGGCCGAGTTGTCTAAAGCCCATGGAGAATGTTTAGGGAGCTCTAAAAACTGATTGTGGTGTGTTCCTATGGTCCCAGCTACTCAGGAGGCTGAGGCAGGAGGATTGCAGGTTTAAAGCCAGCCTGAGCAATTCATGGAGACCCTGACTCAAAATAAAACAAAGGCTGTGCAGTGGCAGAGTCCTCCTGGGTTCAGTCCTCAGTTACTCCCCACACACACATGAAAGAAGAAATTGGGTTTTGATGCCTCAGCTGATGACATCCATTGCCTTTCTTAGGTTTTTTTGTTTTGTTTTGTTTTGTTTTTTTTGAGACAGGGTCTCACTTTGTAGTTCAGGCTGGTCCTGAGCTCACTATGTAGCCCAGATGAGCCTCAAACTCTGGCAATCCTCCTGCCTCTGCCTCCTGAGTGCTGGGATTATAGGTGTGAGCCACCACACCCATTGTCTTTCTTAGTTTTTAAAATAGAAGATGTTATAATTTCTTTCCATCCTTCCAGTTGAAAATCCATGATATGCCTTATGTGAGGCTTTTTGATCTAGTCTGATCTCATTTCTTTGAATGGAAAAGTAGCATAGTTTATAGTCAGCCACAGTACAGTTATGAATTGACTTTGTCCTGAAGAGCTGCCATTGTAAATCAGGTGTGTGCTGTGGGAGGGAAGGAAGGCCCACCTTTTGTCACACCAAGGGAGCCTGGCGCAGTGTGGGCCACAGGGCGGCGTGTGATGCACCTGGCCACCTTGCCACTGGGCAGGCTGCACCCAGGGGCAGAAGCAGCCCCCCGCCAGTCACTGCTCCGCTGGAGCCCCTCTTGCTTATGTGCTTTCCTCAGTGCAGCCAAGAATGTGCCACCAGGAATGAAGATCAGGAGGTCAGTCTTAGGAAACTGAAGCAGATAGGTAGGTAAGGTCTATGCTGGTGGAAAATCGCCTCTGAAAGGGGCTGACAGACACCACCGCGTGGAAAGGGTAGGGCCGTAGGTTACAGTGAGAGAGCACACCTCCAAAGCTGTAATCTCTAGAGCTTTAAATCTTCTGCTCATTGGAGAAGCTCATCTAGATAGAACACTTATCTGCCTCGCGAAATGGGAGGGAGGAAGCAAAGGTCTCGCTGGACCTGTGCACCGTGCTCCCGCGTAGCCGTGTGGGAAATCAGGGCTGTGTGTGCGCAGAGCACAGGTCTTAGACTCCCATGCTGCACTCCGGCTGCCTGGCTTCGGGCCCTGAGCCGATCTGTAGCCCTCCAAGCAGTTTTACCTTTTGCAAATAGGATGGTCTCGCCAGCAAGGCTTTTGGAGAGATCGGGTGATCCAGGCTGGCCATTCATCCATGCAGAGCTGCTGCGGGGCAGAGTGTGTCACACCAGAAGTGGGCCCCATGTTCTGTGGCAGAGCAGGTGCTCCGCTATGACAGCGGACACACAAGCACATCCTTCAGGCGCGTTCTACACTAGTTTTATGAGACGTTCCTATAACATTGCAATGCTTTCTGGATACCTTTTTTCTATTTTAAAGCCATTGTGGCTTTTTTCCTCTTATAATTTGAATGCAGGAGGATTGAATATAGAACCCACAAATCTAAATTGATGGAAATGAGTGAGGGCGAAGGCAAGGTTTTCCTTACAGTAGTGGGAGGAATGATGGATATGTAGGAGCAATAGGCACGAATGTTAGCCAGTACAGAAGTATAAGAAAGAAGATATTTGTATAGTTTCAAAAGATCTCGCAAGTGGAAAAACTTGGAAGCATCCTCTTAGTCAAGCAGTTGTAGTTAGCAGTGTTGTCTTGAGACACAATGGCATCGGTGTGCAGAGAACACGGCCCACGTTGTGTGTTGTGTGTGTTAGTGCAGAAGATGGATTGTATCCCCATCGTCTAGCACTCGTGCTGTAACCTAGATCACATCACACAAACCTAAACTTATGGGTGTTCTGTGATGAAATCGCTGGTTGGAGATCCTCAAAAACCTAAGACCAAGAGAGACACAAGCTGACAAACAGTTACAGGTCAAGGGTCCTAGAGACCAGGAGAGCTCAGTGCAGGGGACAGGAAGAGAGCTGAAAATTCTGGTGTGGTGGCGCATACCTTTGCTCATAGCATTCTGGGAGGTTGAGGCAGGAAGATCACAAGTTTGAGTGCAGGCAACTTGTTTTAACCCTGTCTCAAAGGAAAAAATAGGCTAGGGATGTAACTCTGTAAAGACCCTGGGTTCAATCTCCAGTACTGAAAAAAAAATTATATACTTATATATAACGTGTACTTTTTAGGAATATAAGGTATCCTGGAAATATCCTGGAAATATAAGAAAGCAAACTCTCATCTTCTGTGGGGTAACTTGACAATAGTTCTATCTTGAAAAGAGAGACATGAGAGATGCTGTTTCTAATTTGAAACTGGTTCTGTGAGATGGCTAAGAGCGTGGGTTTGAGCCAGTGCTTGTGTGGTGAGCCTCGTGACAGAGGTGAGGGCCTCAGGAGGACGTCTGAGTGCGCTGGGGTCTTCGGAGTCTTCTGGTGTGTGTGTGGGCAGTGGATCTGTCTGGGCCCGTGTGGTGGTGTGGAGCTGATGCCACCCTTGGGTCTTGGCCCCCCTGCTGGCCAACTCTGTGACACTGGGCGAAGGAGGCATGGCGATGATGAGGATGAGGATAGAGCCACTCTGGGGCTGTGGAGATCATGTGGACGGACATTTGGGAAGAAGTTAGGACAGGATCAGATGTGAGTGCTGTGTTTTGAAATTCACTGCATTAAAATATACATGAAATTCACTGTATTAACCATTTTTTAGTAAATAGCATTCAGTTCTTCCTGTCGTGGTGCAGTGAAGCTGATTTCCCAGTCTCTCTTCCTTGTCCCGGCGACCTCTGTTCTTTGGCTCGAATTTGACCACTCAGTCTCTCCTGTCAGTCCCGGCATATGCGACTGTCTTTTTCTGATTGGCCTAGTTCGCTAAGCTCAGTGTCCTCAAGGTTCACCCATGATACAGCTTGTGTCAGAGTTCCCTTCCCTTGAAGCTGAGTACTAGTCCCTCGAAAGTCTGTGCTACATTTTGTTTATCTGCCTGTCTGTGGACTTTGCATTGCTTCCTGTGTTTATTGCTAATGCTGCTGCTGCCCTGAGCTTGGTTCTACAAATGCCCTGCTCTCAATTCTTTCCACTCTGTAACCAGAAGAGGAGTTGGGCCCTGTGACAATGTTGTGCTTAACTTTTTAAGAGGTTGCTGTATTCCTACAGGGGTCTTATCGTGTTATATTCCTGTCAGAAACACCGTGTTCCAATTTCTCCATATCCTGACCCAGTCTGTTATTTCCTGCGTTTTTATGTGTGCAGTTTTGCACATAAAATGTTGGCAAAATCTATCAAACAACTAATAATCTAATAATGTTCAGTGTCTACTAAGTTATTACTTTGATCTTTTTAAAGAGAGTAAACTATTTTGGCTGTAGGAGATCCGGGAAGTCCAGGTTAATCGGATACTAGATAATCGATGTTTACCAGCACAGCTTGTACCAGAAGCCTGACTGCTCAGGTAGCTGCTGGCGTACTCACCGCACCTCCTCCCAGGCCTGGGGCGCCCTGCCTTTAAGGCCAAGGGAAAGTGCTAAGCAGTAAGCTCAGGAGGAATTGACTGAGAACTGAACCTTTTGGTTTATGAGCTATAACACGTGGAGAATGGGTTTGCTCAGTTTTACCTAGCAAATACGTGTAAACCAACAGCAGATCTGTGCATTGTGTTGTGTTGTGTGTTGTGCAGGATGAATAAAGAACACGGGGCATCCAACATGAGAGAGCTCAATCTGGAAAAAAAAAACAAAACGGTGCAAAACCCAAAATGATGCAGACATTGTGGTTCTTCAACTGCATTTTCCCTTCCTGACATGCTTCCTCGCCCAGCGTTGGGGGTCCGGAGGCCCCAGTACATGAAGAGGGCAATGGCCGTTCTGGGGCAGTTTCTGGGGAATCCCTGGGTGGAGGCCGGAGGTCAAGGGCTGGAAGAAGCGCCGGAGGTCAAGGGCTGGAAGGAGCACCGGAGGCCCCTCCTCCTGCGAGGGGACACCGCCTCGCGCGGCTCCCCCGCACCTGCGCACTGCAGTCTGCCCTGCGGGGACCTGGCTGGAGCTTCTCACCCTTTGCCTCCAGGCCCTGGCAGGGTGCAGCCCGTGGGCCCACATGGCACATCATCTCAGAGCAGTTTCTCTGAGCTCACCAGTGTGAACCCAGATGAGTTAAGTGGTGACATACAGAGGCGTTGTATGGTAGAATGCGGATGGGTGGTCAGCGGGCTCCCAGGCGGGAATGACATGGTGGAAGGGCTTGGCACAGCTAGCCGCTGGCAGCAGATCTGGAGAACAGTGCCGGAAAGGAGAAGCCAGGTACCATGTGAAGAACTCAAAGCCACACCTCAGTCACAACCCAGTCACACCCAGGGGTGTATTTTACTATTCTGCTAGACATTTCTTAATCCAATGAGGCTAACAGATCAGGATTAATAGTAACAGTTTATAGATAAACAGTGACGGTGGTAATTTGTCATGACTTATTGATATCTGACCAACTCCACATGGTTCGAGGCAGTGAAGTGTGTTCAGATATACTAAATGAACTCTCTTGGAAGAACTTCTGCCAGTGCACTGGAACTCTGTCCAGGCCCTTCATTTGAAGCTGTTCCTGATCTCACTGTTGTCAAACACCTGTACCCCTCGTGCCTGTGCTGCTCTGACACAGCTGTGAAACATCCTGGGCAGTTACCTGCTCCTGTGGTCAGGACACTACAGCCTTTGGGGGACCTGGGGAGGGATGACCCACCGTAGGAATTTCCATAAAACAGAGGTTGAAAGCTGGGAAATAGGACCAAAGACAACAAAAGTGCACCCTGAAATTGTCTATTTTGGATATAAAATGAGTATTAAAGAGTGATAGCTTTGGGCCAGGGATTTAGCTCAGTGGTTCCGGCGCCTGTCTTGCAAGCACAAAGATACGGGTTCGATCCCCGGTAACCATATACCATCCTGGGTGTGGAGACTCACGCCCAGCAGCAATCAGTACCACATACCACAGTGCCGGGCGTGGTGGCTCATGTCTGTAATCCCAGCACTCGGGAGGCAGAGGCAGGAGGATTGCTGTGATGTGAGTTTGAGGCTGAGCTCGGGGCCAGCCTGAACTATAAAGTGAGACCCTGTCTCAAAAAACCTAAAAACAAAAACAAACAAAACAAAAAATTTGATGTCTTTTCTGTAAACCAGAATGAACTAGCAAAGAAGGAAACCAGGAAAATAATTCTAAAATTACTGTGGCAGCACAAAGGATCCAGAATAACAGAGATCTGAGCAAAAAGAGCAAGATTTCAAATTTGAAAGACCTGATTACACTACAAAGACACAGTAGCAAAAGCAACATGGTGCTGGCACAAGAATAGGCATGTGAACCAGTAGGATAGGATGAAGGACACAGAAACAAAACTTCATAATTACAGACATCTGGATCCAGACAAAAGATCAACAAAAATATATTGGTAAAAAGACAGCCCCTTTAACAAGTGCTGTGGGAAAAGCAAATAGATAGAGGACTGAAACTAGATTCCTGTCTTTCACAAAGTCGATTCAGAATGGATCGAAGACCTAAGGTAAAGACCAAAAGAAAGCACAAGAGAAACACTGGAAGCCAAAGACACATTCCTTTATGGGACAGGAAATAAAAGCAAGAATCAACACATGGGACCACATCAAATTAAAAACCTCCCGCTCAGCCAGGGAAAGAGTAACAAAGTGAAGAGAGAGTCTATAAGACAGTAGGAAATCTTGTGTGCTGCTCTTCCAACAGAGGACTGTTACCTAGAACAAAGAACTGAAAAAATGTAACATCAAAAAAATGAATAAATGGGCAAATGAACAGACACTTAAAAAAAAAACCTTACAAATGGACAGTCCGTATGAGAAAAAATGTTCAGCATCTTTAGCTACTAGGGAAATGAAAGTCAAAACTACGTTGAGATGTATGAATACAAAAAATAATAAATGTAAGGATGCTGTAAGGAAAGAGCTTTTCCATGATGCTGGTGGGAATGAACTAGCACAGCTGCAATGGGAAACGGTGAGAGGTTCCCTCAAACACTACAGCGAGACCTGCCCCGGGGCACAGCCGTACCTGTCCTTGATACATCTGAGGGCATCGGCGCCAGCCTTCTGTAGGGATAACTGCACACTTGGGCTCCTCACGGGCCAGTTCACCATAACTAAGACACAGGACCAGCCTAGGGGTGCACTGGAGGAATAGGAAACGCAAAAGTGGTGTGTCTGGGTGTGTGTGTGTGTGTGTGTGTGTGTGTGTGTGTGTGTACCAGGGAGGGTTGTTATTGAGTTGTATGGAAGATGCAATTATATCATTTGCCAGAAAATGGATGGAGCTGGAGCTCATTATGCTAAGCAAAGTAAACTAGATTCAGAAAAGTATCGCGTGTTTTCCTTAATATATGGAAGAAAAAGATGACATAAAAGTAGAAAAGAGACTAAAGTATCAGGCAAGAGAAAGGGAATGTGTGAGGGTAACAGGGGAAATGGGTAAAATTAGAGGATATAATACACATGTATAAAATATCATAATGAAGCCTAATGTACAAAACTACTAGGTACTAAGAAATTTAAAAAGAAATAAATGTGTATCATTTCTGTATATATATATTTTTTGGAGACATTTTGCTCTTGTTACCCAGGTTGACTTCTAACTCGCTCACGAGATCCTTCTGCCTCTGCCGCTGCCGCTGCCTTCTAAGCACCTGCACTACAGGCGTGAACAGCTGAGCCCACATAACCTTAAAAGCGTAGTTTAACTTTTGTCAGCACATGCATTTCCCATTCAACTCCCATTTTCTCTCCTTCAAGCCTGATTTCGGACTTTGTTCAACTAGAAAACTGGTTCTGATTAATCCTATCGTTGTACATTGCTTCTTCCCCCACTGGCTTGCCTGTTCTTTGTACTTTTCCAGAGGAGCTTTATAGCTTTTCTCCAAAGTTAAATGTGCTTTTCTCCATACTACATTGTAAGCGAGCGGGTCACTGAGTCCTCTTCAGCCATTCTCTCGACCCCTGCAGTGCTCTGTTACTACTTAGCCATTAGTTAGAGACTTTGCCACAAACCAAAAGAAACATTCTGTAGCTGTACTTATTGGTGTTAATGATAAAGCATTTGGAACGCATTTTAGGATTCTGTATTTCCATAGCTGTCTGCCAGCATTTTGCACCTAGCTTGAGTCCATCCAAAGGAACAAATTTTCATCTTTTCTTGGCTTTATAACTGTGGATACTTCTGCTGCACAAATGCTGGCAGGCTCTTACGTCTGGCATAGAAACAATGACTTAATTCTGAAATTGTCTTCCAGCCCTCTGAAGAATGAGTGTGGCTGATACTCAGAGAAGACTTGGCTGTGTGCTGTGCTGTGCACTGGTTATGTTTGCGTGGGGATTTATGTACAGTATGGTGGTCCGGTTTCCAGCCAAGAAGAGATGCCCGTGGGAGATCAGCTGGGTCTCCTGACTGGAAGTGTGGGGAAGAGAAGCATGAACTGTATCGAGGGTGGTTGCTGTCCTGGGTGTTACGTGCAGTTCTCTGGGCTTTGGCATCAGAATCCGCACCTTTCTGTCTGTCTTGTATTTAGAGGAATATTCTTTTTCCTAAACTTGGGACCATGTGCTTTCTAAGAGCAGCGGAGGGACTCAGCTTTTTAGAACAAAAAGCCCAAACCAAACTGTTTGCAGCTTTGTTACCCTGGTGGGGTAAATTCTTTCCCACAAGAGTGCATTCTCAAGTGTTCTCTGTACACTGTCCAAGTCGTTTACAAAATCCTGGACTGTGCATTCTCTCCAGTGGCAGAGCTCTTGTGCACCTGTGCCCATTCAGCCCCCGCCCTGCATCAGCCCATCCTCTGTTTCCCACTCCCCGTGCAGTGACCAAAAAGAATGAACGCAGGTTTGCTCTAGGGTAAGAGGCGGCCTCTGACACACAAAGGTCCCTGAAGGCCAGTGAGAACCAAGAGGGGTTTTACGTACAAACCTGCTCTGTCACCTACTTCGCCCAACTCCAGTGAGGTCTTGTTGGTTGTAGAGACCACTGACGGTGCAGTGCTTTATAGACAAAGGGGACCTCTGTGAGTGCAAAGGGCTCTGAGTGCTCAGTTCCAGCCCTGCAGCATGGAGTCAGCCCCACAGGCCGTCCTTTATGACCTCTAACAAGTCCTGTCCCCTGCAAACCCCACACATGGGCGGATGCTGATCTTCACAGCCTGCTTCTAACCACGGAAGCTTCTTGCTCGTGAGAAGTAGACTGCTGTGCTTTGGTCCAGAATATAACTGTGTGGAAATACATTCTTGATGCATGGCTGTCTTGTCAACATGTCCCCATCTGCATAGTTTGACCCAATTGGGAGCAGAGATTTTGGCGATATTATAAAAGCTGACTATCCTGAGTCATGTGTTAGTTCACAGTCGGTAACAAACAGCATATGCTTGCATTCGTGGAACCCTTCTGTTCTCCAGCAGGGCCTTCTTTCGCATCTGTGATAGCAAGCTTCTCTTCCGAATGAAAGTTTCAGTGTCCATCAGCTCCTGACTGTCCCTGGGCCTGCCTTCATACAAGGATGACTTCCTGTAAATCGACATCCGGGAACTTCCTGTTGCCCAGCTTGTGCGACTCCCACCGCCAAGTGAAGTCTCCAGCTGAGCTGGCTGCTGCTTGCTAGCTTCCTCTCGCGTCCTTGTCTCATGCTCTCCTTCATCCTGTCCCATCTTTTGCCCCAGCCTGTCCTTGCGGTGTCACATGCTCTGTTCACCTTTCTCTGCATTAGACACGGGAGGTCTTGATATGTTGCCCAGGCTGCCCTTGAACCCGCCATCGCTGGCCCACCTTGGCCTCCCGAGTAGCTGGGAACACAGGCATGTGTCGCCTGGTCTAACTGATACTTTTGTGGTTTCTGATAATGCGCATCTGAATGGAGTACATGTCAGTAATATAGAGCATGAAAATGTGTGAGACTCACACGAAGGAGCAGGACATCCCAGAGATGACCTCTTGGAAAAAAAAAAAAAACTCTGTTACTATTTGGTATCGTCTTCTTGGCTTTCTCCCCTTAATTACAATGCACCTAGTATAAAATTATGTACTTACTGTCTTTAAGAATATATATATA
>PVIR01015072.1:0-38977 GCA_004026965.1 Petromus typicus | reverse complement strand
TGAGATCCTGTCTCCAAAACAAAAGCTGAATCTAATTTATGAAATCATTACATGTTCGATTTTCTGTCACTGCAGCCACAGATTGAGAAAAGTAACCAATCTTTCTGTCATTTCAGTCTTATAAACAATAATGGGAAAAATCTCACATCAAATGTTGAGCAATGGTTGTACATCCTACGGAAGAGGGCTTCCACTCGACACCTGCCCCTCAAGCCCCAGCTCCGGTGTCGCTTTCTTCGTGAAGCTTTCTCTGACTTCCCTAAACAGCCTTTGGTACACTATTCTGCCTGCTCTGTTCATATCATCTGCATATCTTTATTTTCAACCCAAATTATAACATATTGCAATTTTCTAAATGCCTCTCCAATCTCACTAGAGCAGAATAACACAGAACACCTGTGTTTTCACCTGGTAGTGTTAGTACATAGGACTAAACCTGGAGGTAAGTAGGGGCTCAATAAATGATTATTGATTGAATACTGAAGGGGAAAAGTCATCAAACTCAAGAACAGGAAAACTGAAATAGGATCCAAAAGCACAAGAGTATGCCAGATTTTTAATTACCAATCCATCCTTTCTATATTCACTGAATGGAAAATAGGAAGAACACATCCCCAGATTCTGCAAAATATCCTCACAATAATACTCTGACTTAGTGGGATACGTAGGTGTGTACAGTTTTTATTTACTATGTATTATTATGTTGAGAGCTTTAAATTAAATCTCTCATTTAGTCCCCTCATCAACCTTCGAAGGCAGTAGTGTTTCTGAATGATTTAACAAAAATAAAGGATTTATAGTCATAATTTAGTTAGAAGTAGATGGCTAAAGTACTAATGTGAAAGCTGCATTGACCTAGGTGGTCTGCACTATGAAACTTAGCTGCATGTTTATTGGGGTGGCCTATGAACAAGCTGATAGAAGTTGTGGAAGGGGATGATATGAGCAACCCCAACTCCACCTTGGAGAAGTCACTGCTCTCGATGGTAGAATTAGTTTAATTAACCCAATTTGCACATATGAAAGCCCACATCTAGAAAGATAAGGAGTACACCCAAGGTTAGTAAGTGGTGCTGTAGGAGTCAGATTCAAGCAGACCAACTCAGAGTCCTGCTTTTAACTCATACAAATAGCAGAAGTAGCTCGACTCACAATTCTCACAAGTGAGGATAAGTGATCTAAGAAAGAACTGAGCACAGTTAGCACAGCACCAAAAATATCACACTGTTCAGGACAATCTTTTAAAATTTGGTGCCCTTTAAAGTAATTCTAGGCCTGCTACATCTGGTCTTCATAAATATATTTAAATTTTTTTCTAGTTTTGATATTTTAACTCTTGATCGTATTCTTTTCTCCTCTTTCTGCAGTTCAGTATCTTTCAGTAGAAATATAATCATCCTTCTAGTGGCTGCCCTTCCAGTATTTAGAGAATGTCAACATGTTCTCCTTGGAATAGAATTTATACAAGCTTAATATTTTAAATAGTTGCTCACATTAGATTTTTAAATTTTCTTGCTTTTAAAAAATTAAGAAAAGAACTGGATGTTTATTTTTTTAAAACTGAGTAATATATGAGCATGAGAGTAGAATGTGAAAGTTCCCGTATCACCAAACTCCAGCCTCAATTTCTCTTCTTAGTTAGGAATAGTTAATAACAATGAGAAAGCAGGCTGGAGCTTTTTCTACCAAACCAAAAGATAAATGTAAATAGGTACATTCAAAAATATACATGAGGAGGATGCAGGGTGGTCAGAGGCATGGGGAAAAAAGAGAAGTAACTCGTGACATATGCTAGTACAGATTCTCAACGCTGAGTGTGATCATGATGTGTATATAAAATGTACCAATAAAATCAATTTATATTATGTTACGCTGTTCCACAGCAAGCTTTTTCACTCAGTAATATATCATAAACATCTTTCTGTGTCACCCCCGATAAGATCTACCTCATTCTTTCTATCAGTTACACAGTAGAGATTTGCTTTTACTTGTTTCTTCATTTAAGTTGTTGTCTCCATTTTTGTCTACTACAAACAACTGTGTGACAAACATTCTCATGCAAGAAATCTTTGCTTTTCAAGATTCCAATCTGTGCAAATTTCCATTACACATGTGTCCCCCAGCAACACAGTTCAGATTTCATATCCCAGGATATTAACTATAAGAAATGGCGTGGCACACAAGTCACTCTGTAAAGAATACCAGCAAACACATCATGATCAGCGACCAATCACATCATTTCTTTCAAAGTCTGTTGATAATTATTCATTGTGCATCTATTATTCAATTCATGCACAGATGGCAAAGCATGCAGTTTTTTTTTTTTTTCTCTGTCTCCCAGTGAGGAACCCATATGATACCTGACAAGGGTACTCAAAAGAGTAAAATGGCAAACACAGATTAAAGCAGAACAAAGAAACAAGTGACAATGATAGAAGTGAAATTTGAACTGAACACCAATGAGTTACATACTGAAAAGTAGCTGGCTCAGAGAGACTCTAGCTAGGTGTGCAGCTGGGGGTGGGGGTGCAGGCAAATGTACTGACACAAATCAGGAAAGTGTTTGTGACAGAAAGGATAAAGACATCCCAGAGGAAGTAAAAATATTTAAAAGGAAAGACAGTGTAAGGGTAAATAACGAGGGGAAAACGAATGTGGTGGCCGGGGATTTAGCTCAGTGGTTCCGGCACCTGTCTTGCAAGCGCAAGGACCCAGGTTTGATCCCCAGTAACCACATACAATACTGCGCATGGAGACTCACGCCCAGCACCAACCAGTACCACATACCACAGTGCCGGGCATGGTAGCTCACGCCTGTAATCCCAGCACTTGGGAGGCAGAGGCAGGAGGATTGCTGTGATGTGAGTTGGAGGCTGAGCTCAGGGCCAGCCAGAACTACAAAGTGAGACCCTGTCTAAAACAAAAACAAAAACAAAAACAAAAACAAAAAAAAAAAACCTAAAAAAATATGTTGAGATTGTAACAAAAAAGTAAGGAAACAAATTTTATGTATGGGGGGGTGGTAGGGTGGGTAGGGCTATGGGAAAAAATGAGAATTAAGTTGTGTCTTATACTGGTACAAATCCCCATTATGGAGTGCAATCATGATGTGTATATTTAATGTACCAATAAAGATTAAAAAAAAAAAGAAGAAAAAAGAAAAACCTAAAAAATAACACAAAAAAACAAATGTGGTAATAATAAGAAAACAAAGATTATGTATATAGGGGGTGGGGGGTTGCAGGGTTGGGGGAAAGGGAAAAAATGAGAAGTCGTGTCATATTCTGGTACAAATTCTCAATGTTGAATGTGATGATGATGTATATTCATAATGTACCAATAAAGATTTTAAAAAATCAAAACAACAAAAAAACACAAAGCTTTAGATTAAAAGAATTCTTGAAGCTATCTTATAACACGCAACTGCAAAGGATAAAATGTTGGAGGCTCATCCAAACTTAGAAAGGAATATGACAATTTGTCAAGGCATAAAATTTTATGGTAAATTATATGATGAGTCTTAAGACAAGTTCTGCTCAAGTTTCTTGTAAAGAATTAAACATATTCATTTTTATTTTATTTTAAATAATTTTTACTTTTACTACATTTAAAAATTTAATTTTATTTCTAATGTTTTAAATTGCAGTGAGCTAAATAGGTATTAGTTTTACTGTTTCCCCATTTTCTTATGCATTTATAAACAAAGGAAAAGTCTTCAATGCTTTTGACAAAAATTTTAAAGATCAAGAAATAATCATAATTTTTTCTTCAGTTATTAAGATGATTTTGCATGGTTTCAATTTATATTATCATTTTTATAGTCTCACTTCCTGTGGAAAATGAGGAGTGCCTGAACTTAGATTTCTTCATGTGTAATTCAAATATTTCTGCAGGAAAGATTCTTAGACATGAGACATTGAGTCAAGGAATATGTATATTAGTATTATTATGATAGGTACTATTATACTATTCCCTAAAAATGTAGCACTCTCATTCAAGGGGTACAATGTAACGCTTTTCCCCGTATCATTAAAAACTATAACTCATAAAGTTATAGTTAAATAGGAAGGATAAGTTGGAGTGTCCTATGACACAGTATGATAACAAAAGGGAACTTGTTGTTTGCTTCAAACAGGCAGAAGAGATTTTGAATGTTCTTCATACAAAAAAAGTAACTATTTTGTGTGATGGCTATATTAATTACCCTGATGTGATAACATACATTTTATATAATGCATCAAAATATCATGGTGCACCCTATAAATATGTCCAGTTATTATGTCAATTTAAAAAGACTGCAAGGAAGTCATTTTTTTAGCAACTGCCATGCAATGGAGGTCATCTATTGCAAGTGACTTTGAAAATGGTCATCAATATCTGTCTGAAGGTGTGGGCCTTGGAACTGAAGACAATGTTACAAGTAAGTGAACCATGAGAAAAAGCAAAGATGTTGTTGTTGTTGTTGTTGTTATTGTTTTTGTTTGTGGTGCTGGGGATTGAACCCTGGGCTTTGCACATGCTACATGAATGCTCTACCATTGACCTACATCTCCAGTAGCAAGGAACGATTTGGAGATAAAGTACATTGAGTATTGTACCTAGAATGGCATTGTCTTTTGACTTGCCACCCAAATCCTCTCAGTAGGTCTTACCACGCTGGTATAAAACAATCTCATATTTAACTCTACTATTTGCATTATTTTGTATTAGTACTCTGATACTTTGTAAGCCTTCTCATCATGAATATTACTAGTACTAACACTGTACTCTGGGAGACTCAGTTTCAGAGTTTCCCCTTACAGCTCTTAAATTTAACCTCATGTTTAATCCCTTGCTCCATAATCTACAATTTAAATTCTACTCACTAAGGTTTTTCTCATTAGCTGTATACCAGATGAAAATATCTGTATAGTTTTATCATTAATAACATTTTGAATTACAACTGAATTGAAAATTCAGTAAAACACAATGCTAGAATCCCTTTTAAATCACCCTCAAATATAGTGAGTGTGTGATGATACAAAAAATAGTAATATAATTATCATTATGGATACCATGACTATACATTACAATGTACCAGATATTGTGGGTTTAGGGTTATGTCTAATTTAATCTTTACAACAATTCTAAGCATCAGATTATTTAAATGATTTCTGATTTGCACATTAAAAACTGAAACTCAAACAAACTAACCTTAATAAAATCCTGTGGTGTTAAAATGTTGAATCCTCATTTGAACCCAGGTCTATCTATAGACTTGTACTTTCAAATTGGAGCCCTGGACAGCTCAGGATCTGAGACTCTCAGACAGGGGCTCAACTTACTGCAAAACTCTGAGACTTTCCACAAGACTCACCTTTTACCCATCTGGAGAATAGAACAGATCTCTTGGTGTTGGGAACCACCCTGTTTGAGAATTACAAGGTCAAAATTGACCAGGCCTTCCTGCCTACAGACGGACTTTAGACTTAACTCTTGTCTTCATCTCTGATAACTACAGGGACTCAATGGTCCCACATGCTGTGATGCTTCAAGACAGAACTACACCGGATCTCTCCCTTCTCAAGGACTATTGCTGACATCTGCCTTGCCCTGAGGGATCCTCATCTACACAACTTCTCTAGGACTATTGTTGGTGTGGCCCTGCCTTTCCAGTATTTTAGAATGTAGATAATAAAAGGTGTGGTAGGATGGGGTCCGGGGTCCTTGCCACCCAGAGTAACATGGATCAGACCCAAGCTCAGTTTTCTCTAAGTCTCATTTCTGCCTAATTACTAATTATTTCATCATGTGCCATAAACTCACAGGAGACTAGAACTTAATACAAAAGTTCTAGTTACGTTCCCTTCCCCTTGGCCCCTACCTTTCTCTCAGCTATAACATCAAACCTTCTAAATCATTTACCGATGAGACAAGATATAGCTCTGCAAAGGCATAAAAAAATGAAACCAGGGGGTGCTGGTGCACAACTGTAATTCTGGCTACTCTCAAGAGACTGAGGCAAGAGGATTACAAGTTTGAGGCCAAGACTCTATCTAAATTTAAAAGGACAGGGTTTGTGTGGTTCAGTGACAGAATGCTTGTCTGTCATGTGTGAGGCCCTGGGTTCAATCTTCAGTATCGCAATAAACAAAACAAAACAAAAAAAAAGCACAAATAAACCTTCTAAGAGAATCTAGCATCTCTAAGGTCTTTGGCTTCTTACTAAGGAAACTTAATCTTTGGTGCTGGGTGTTAGTTTTCTTTAGAGCAATTTGAATAAAGTACAGCCAAATAATAAAAAATATCATTGCTGAGATTTTTAGAAATAAAAAGATGGACAATTTGTTATGGGAAGATTTTTCTGGGCTAGCTCAAAAAACATGCTGGACAAATGTTCACCTTAGTATAAAGTGTACATTTGTTCAGGAGTCTGACAGGAGTCACCCATGTAGGTGCTAAAGAAAAGAAATTGTCTGTTGAGTTTTATCACAGTCAGGACAAATTCAGCCTCCAACTCCTGAGATGGAATTGTGAGAAATCTGGCAATGTTGCTCTTTCCCTCTGCCCCTTATTTTTCTATCATGACACAGGCACCGTGGCCATTGGGGTTGATCTTCACAGCCATTATAGAACTTAATATTGTTTGGAGGAAAAAACCCTCACATGTCTCTCAGTAATGCCCACCTTTTTACAGTGACAGTATAAGCACACAAGAAACAGCTGCAATCCGTGCTGCTGTCATTCACATCCAATCGGAGCTGACCCACCTCCGACCCACATTCTCACACGAACTGGAAAGGCGACACTGCTAGTAACTTCCCTGCTATGTGTTTTCTTACGCTGATACCTCCAATAATTTTACCATCACTCAGGTGAGTACGATGTCACAACTGACTTCACCAGCACAAAACTCTGTTTTCCCCTCAATCTAGTCCATATTTGCTTTGGAGCCGA
The DNA here is from genome assembly GCA_004026965.1 of Petromus typicus. Classification (NCBI taxonomy): domain Eukaryota; kingdom Metazoa; phylum Chordata; class Mammalia; order Rodentia; family Petromuridae; genus Petromus; species Petromus typicus. Next base: position 32,041 of record PVIR01015072.1, on the reverse strand, counting down.
CGCGGTGGTTGGGAGCAGAAGATGGAAAGTTGTACTAGCATTTTAAAGTAGAAAGACTCTTACAACATGCAATAGGATCACATGTAAGGTCCTAAGAGTTATTAGAAGTGTGCAACGCGAACACAATAGTCCGGTATCGAGGAAAGGTAACTGTTTCGGCCCAGCAGTAGGAAGTGGCTTCCACCCGTCAGCTTTCCTGACCTTTGGAAGACAGTATTAACAGGGATCCAAAATTTTTCCATCTTTTCTAGTGATTCTCTGCTTTAACTCTTTTCAGATTTTTTTTAATTTTGGAGGGCAGTGGATTATGTTCACAAGGAGCTTTTCCCACTCACCTTTGGCTTTGTCTGACATCCCTTCTGTCCAGCCATTCTAAAACCTCCGAGAGCTCAGGGGTCGGAGGCCCACCACTCTCTCTCCTCCTCACACTCCCCCGTACATTAAGCTTCAGCCACTGCTTCTCCATCTGGTCTCCGAGTGCTTGAAATATGGGACAGGTGGAGCAAAGGAACCCCACCGTCTCTTTCAGCTTCTCTGTGTGCTGCGGTGCCATGAAGGCTAGGCACATTTTGCTAACGATTCTTTTTTTTTTTTTTTTAGACAGGGTCTCGCTTTGTAGTTGAGGCTGGCCCTGAGCTCAGCCTCCAACTCACATCACAGCGATCCTCCTGCCTCTGCCTCCCGCGTGCTGGGATGACAGGCGTGAGCCACCACGCCCGGCACTGTGGTATGTGGTACTGACTGCTACTGGGGTGAGTCTCCATGCCCAGTATTGTATGTGGTTACTGGGGGATCGAACCCAAGCCCCAGTACTGGCAAGACAGGTGCTAGAACCACTGAACTAAGTCCCCAGCCCCATTGCTAAGGATTCTTTTGTTGGCTTTCCCTTCTGCTTTTATCCCTGGCCTCTAAACAACATTACCTTTCATTTTTGCTCCTAACTTTCTATTTCTCTCCAGTGACATCTGGACTAGGCTTGAGCCTCTTTAGGGCAATGTGATGCTGGGACTACACGAGATGTAAAAATAGTATTCATATTCAGACATGGACTACTTTTATCGATGGGGAAGGAATGTTAGAAGAAAAACAACGGGCCCTTTTCTGTATCTTTCAATACAAATCTGCTTGCGAGAACGACAGAACTCTTTGCTTCTCCAACTCAAGGCTGAGCTGGTAATTATATACTCCAGAAGAATACTGCATACAATTAAAAAATCATAAAAACCCACCAGCATAAAAATGCGACATGACATGAAGCTCAATATAAAGTTGTTCAATGCACACACAGTAATTGCACCAATTACATTTAAAATATTTATTTGCTTACCAAAAAACCCAAGCCATAAAAGGCTAATTATCAAAAATGACACCAGTGAACAATTTTTACCCAAGCTAACCAAAAACAGAATAATATTAATAGTGCGATGAAATGAAAAGAAACTTCAGTTTACACTTTGAATTAAAATGTCAGCTAAATAAAACAGCAAATTCATCAGCCTTGTTCACATACATAGCTTTACCATTTGAAGAAAATACAAAAAGCCTTTTCAGCTTTGATAATCACTTTTGACTCCTTGGAAGTGACAGAAAAAGGAAACTACATCAAAACTTTGTGTTAAGATAAATTAAATTAAATGAATAATTTGAAAACATGATAAAATTCTTAAAAAACATACTGGCCTTGTTTATGGGTTACCATCCCATCTGAGTAACTTGGCAAAATCAACTTGTAGACTTAAGTGTTGTAGGGTTTATTTTCATTTCTAAGCACAATATCAAGTGTATTAAACAAGGCAGTTCTTTTTGGTACATTTTACACCATATTTCTTTCATAGATTTTCAGACCTAAAATTAAAGAATTATCCATGATGACACTACAGGGCTGATTTACTGAAATGACTGATATTCTCCCCTGAAAGCTCAAGATGGACGGAGATTTCTCTTCACTTGTACAATTTGATCTCTATGAACAACTCAAGAATGGCACAGACACGATCATGCTCATGTTATTTGAAAACATCTCTACCTACATTTATGCAGTGGAGAAAATCTAAAGCCACTGTCTTTTGTCACAAAAGGTGATCACTAACTACACAAGAAGGCTGTTACTGAGATAATAGTTCATCAGTACCATCATCTCAACACATTGGCACTCTCTCTAGTTCATCTGCTCATCTGCTTTATCATAATATATTAACATCAATCATAACTATACATTGTAGAAATGTTAACTCATCCAAGGAATGATACTAGTATCTTATCTTTCCAAGCACCGAGGGAGAAAAGTATAAATATGTGCTCAAAATGATGTTCAAATACAGGAGTCTTTCTGGATCATATCAGAAGAGTTAAAGATTATTTGTAAGTAGGAAGATACATATTTTTCCAAGATAAACACGGAAATGACTCACAATTAAAGTTTTTCTAAGTTCCTTTGGAATTCCTTCCCACCAGTTAAAAATAAGAATGAGAATAGCTTCCTCCATTATATATTTTTTTCAACAATTTGGAAAGTTAGTTATCATTCCTATTGGGTAGCCAGCTCTCTTCTCAACTTAACCCACCAGCTTATATGCATTGTGTAAGAACTGGCTCAAGTTTTCTCCTCTCTCCAACCCTCCCTCACTTCTTTAACCTATGACAATATTCTCCTCCTTTAAATAACTTCAGTATAGTCCCTTCTTTATACCTTCTCATATTTTTAACTGTATCATAGTGTCATTGGCATCTCAGTAATTTGAGTGAATTGAGTTCTCTCCTCTGTCATCTTCTCCAGGCCTTACTGCAAACCACCTTCTACTTGACTCATTGGAATATCTTATATTCACTAATGTTTTCTTAGGTATACTAAATAGCCGACATTTTGCAAATAAATAGGAAGAAACACCTTTAATATACTCATGAGAAATAATTTACTTGGAAAGGTGGGTTTTTTTAAATGAGTTTTTTTGTTTGTATTTTTTGGAAGAATTTTTTTTTTAAGTAGAAGGAATGCTAAACAAAAGTAAGGTTGTAAGACATGTTGCGAATGAAACCATGAGTTCTTATTTAGAGGGTTGGATGTGTGTCCTTTCTGTAAGTCTATCTCCCTTGCCCACTTAGTGGCAGTACCTTCAGAGTAAGGATTAGGTGTCCATATCTTAAAATACATCAGGCTTACAACTATGCTATGAACACACAGAAACACAACAGGAGCCTTTTGACCGAGAGTCATCCATGGGTAATAGGCACAATCCATGCATTTATTCAGATAGTGAAATGAACTGTTTCACTGACTGGATGAAGTTCTCTGCTGAACTTTCCCAAAACCTGGAAGCAGCTGTATGCTAGAGTGTCACTTCCTATTGTGCTCTGGAAAGACAAGACCCAAGGGCACACCCTGTCCTCACCCTCATGGTTCTGCCCCACTGTAGTATAGACACGTTTGTCAGCCTTGCCAACACCCTCAGCAGGGAAGACTTTACTCCCCAACAAGGAGGTCAGAGACTTCTCACAGAGCCGCACACATAATCACGCATACAGTGTAGGCAAGCAGAGGGAGAGCTTCCCGACAACCAGTCCTCCTGTCAGCTACCTGGATCACACTCATTTCCTAAATCATACTGAATGCATATGAAGGACCTGTACCCTTTCAACCTCAGGAAATAGTGGAGGTCAAGAAGACATTTGGCTGAGGCTCAACACAGCTGCCTTATGGCACCAGTGCCACTAGGAAGCACTTGAGACATTTTCAAAGGGCACTTTAATTCTTTCTACCAGATGAGCTTCTGCTCCCTTTATATTTATATTTTCCCTGTGCCTGTTCCGTGCATATCCTTCAGGTTTGCTTCATCTGTTTTCCTGTGGTCTGCCTATGTTAACCATGGCATGATTCAGGCAGCACTCCAAATGACTTTTAGCCAGCAAAGATGAAAGTATCCTTTCTTATCAACATTTTCTAATTCCTGTTTGATGACAATATTTTCTATTATCAATATTTTCTATTTCTATTCTAATTTTTTCATAGGAGGCAGCAAAACCAAAATAGCACACTGTGACTATCACATGTGTGATAAAATATGAACTATTAAAAGGTCCGAAAGAACACAAACTTTACTTTACAAATAAGTAAGTAACTTAAGAAGAATACTCATAAACCTGAGAAATCTTTCATAAAGATTTCAGGATGCCAGGTGGCAAGATGGGCGCAGGCAGGTGAGTAGATGCTGGGAAAGATGATACTAATATTGGTGCAAAGATGGCATTTTTTTTTCTCTCTCTCTCTCCTTTAAAGACAGAGTCTTGCTTTGCAGTTCAGGCTCTCCCTAAACTCACTTTGTAGCTAGCTTGAAACTCAAGACAATCGTCTTGCCTCTGCCTCCCAAGTGCTAGGATTACAGGCATGAGCCGCCATGTCCAGCACTGTGGTAGGTAGTTACCAAGGATCGAACATAGGACTTTGCGCTTGCTAGGCAGGCACCAGAACTGCTGAGCTAAATCTCTGGTGCATTCTCTTTTAAGTCCTAGTTCATCTTAGAAATCAGAAAAAAAAACACAAATTATCACAAAATTCTGAACAATGAAACGATTTCATACTGCAATAACAAGTGACTGTCATATATGTCATTCTACTGTCTTGGGTCTGGTTGATTTGGTAAGACTAAGGCTATGGTATCGTCTCATCTGGAAGAACTGCTGCTCTAATGTGGAGAAAACTATATTCACCTCAGTAAGAAATTAGACTGAAGGGGCTAAGATCATCTACCTTCTACTTCTCTGAAAAGAGCATGACAGGATGAACATTAAAGAAAGACTTCAGGGTCAGGAGTTGCTTATGCTTGAATCTAGTAGAATTAGAAATGATGAAAAACCTGGCCTTTAAAAATATTTGTTTTTACGCAAGGACCCGGGTTCGATCCCAGGTAACCACATAACAATACTGGGCATGGAGACTCACCCCAGCAGCAACCAGTACCACATACCACAGTGCCGGGCGTGGTGGCTCATGCCTGTCATCCCAGCACTCGGGAGGCAGAGGCGGGAGGATTGCTGTGATGTGAGTTTGAGGCTGAGCTCAGGGCCAGCCTGAACTACAAAGCGAGACCCTGTCTCAAAAAAACCTTAAAAAAAAATTGTTTTTATACCATTACTTCAAAGATTCTTAAGTTTGATATGTGAAATAAAGTAGACATCCGGGATTTATTTTTAAAAAGAAAACAGAGCAAAATCCACTGTGATTGAAGATCAAAAGTAATACATCCACCAAGTTCAGACATAGAAAGGAAGGAGGCACCTCTCCAGAAGGTAGAACAGGTGGCCTTGGTCACTTTATGTCAGGTTTGTGCATAACCAGATGAGCTTATGGAACTCATCACTCTAAGAGGTGGTCCCAGTTGGACATGTTCAGAAGTTTTAAAAGGTTTTGAGCAAATTCATGGCTAACAGATCAAGAGTAGGACATTAAAAGAAGCTCTTCAATATTCACACTGTAAGACCTGTATTCTCTACAAGGTACTTCATAGTAATTCTGTTGTCAACAAACACCTGGATTGAAAAATGACATTGTAAGTACTAGTACAATGGTATGAAAAATGACATTATCAGCACGAGTATAATAAAACTGGTTAGGAGCTACTGACTTCTACTCAGAGTTCAGCACTGTGTGGTGTGCTTTATTGGTTCATTTTATTCTCACAACACTAGAACAGGGTGAACATCTCTATTTTAGGCGTGAGGAAACTGATGTCTACAGAGTTAGTAACTTGCCCAACTCACAGAGCTAGTGAAGTGCCAAGTGCAGGAGGAACTCAGTGCCATGACTGCAAACCCATGCTCTTGTAGCCATCAGTGAACAAAGATTGATGGTCCTGTTTTTATACCTGGAAGCTATACCAGCGGAGGACTTCAAGTACTTACATATTCAAGATGGTACTTTTCAAAGCAAAGCTCTACATAACAGGATAACAAATTCATAGAGACATATTTTGAGTTGCATTATTAAAATGGAGTTTTATAATATCAAAAACCACTATCCATTTCATTTGTTTCTATTGAAAGTATTCTTTCAGTTCTACTTCACTGAGTCATATTGTTGACATCATATTCCTGTTTGATGACAATCAATAATAACATGACTCAAACTGTCTGTTGCTCAGTGTGAATATGCAGAACCTCAGTATTAAGTGGAAGGTTGTGTGTCCCATAGAGAAAGCTCAGCTTTCAAATAGGAGGAAACTGAGTTCTTGTTAGATGCATCTTACAGGGTAAAAGCGCAAGTCCACAATAAATCCACATGTTCCCTGGTCCAGGCAAGCTGGAGCAGGGTGTGAGCTGTGCAGACCAGCCAAAGAATGAGCGAGCCCCAAACACTTACAAATGTAGTCTCCTTGTATTGTTATACAACAATACAAGTATCCTTGTATTGTTATATAACTAAGAAAATTATCTTGTGATTTTCAAGCATGCAATCAACTTTTTAAAAATGGGGTACCCTGAGAAACTGATTGAACAGAACAAAATATCCCAGAATTGAAATACTTTTGAAAAATCCTATATTAAAATATCCAACCACAGGAGATAAAGCTGGTGCAGAAAATGATTGTAATGACATGTATCTTGTATATAAACCATTCCATTGCCACAGTTACATTTGTGTAGTGCTTACCAAGCACTATCCCCAATGCTTTGATATCTATTAAGTCACTAAGAAGAGCCTACGTCAGGGATGGGGATTTAGCTCAGTAGTTCAGGCATCTGCCTCAAAAGTGCAAGGTTCTGAGTTTGATCCCCGGTACCAAACATAAAAACAACAACAATAAAGAGCCCACTGCAGCCTCAGGAAGCAGTTATTACCATGATTTTCCACATTTTACAGATGAGGAAACTGAAGCTTAGAGATTAAGTGATTTGCCGAGGTCCTAAAAAGAGGCAATCACAACTTAAACCCATGCAGCGTGCACCAACACTGGTGCTCTTACCTGCTATGCTGAACTGTTTATAAGAATTGGAGATAATCTCCTGGGATATCTGAAAGACGATATTTGCTATTTGTGCAACAAGCAAACAGCAGTCAGTTATAATCCACTGTTTTGTTATATGCCAATGGAAATTCAGATGTACACAATAAACCAATTAGCTTGTCCATCTCAGTTGCATATCCTGACCTGAATTACCTTTGTTAATATACTAATTTAGCTTTGCTAATACACTGAGCAGTTTTGATTGAAGTATTCCTTAAATACTAGTGAGCTGGTCTTAAGTTTCTTTTCTAGGATACAGATGGTTCCCTATATAGAGTGGTTCCACTTAAGAGTTTTGATTTTCTGACAATATGAAAGTGATACATATTTAGCAACTACGCTTGGAATTTTGAATGGGGATCTTCTCCCAGGCTCCAGATATGCAGTGCACTCCTCTCTTGAGATTCCTGGGTGGCAGCAGACATCTGTAGCTCCCAAGAAGCCAAGCAACCCTGAAGGGAAACAACCAATCCTCTCCAATGTGTCTCCAAGCTTAATGTTTGGTCTTTTGGGTACAGTGAATACATTTTAGACTTAGAATATTTTCTACAATGTGTGCTGTGAGTTTGCTGAGACAGAATCCCATCATAAGTCAGGAAGGTTCTATATTGTTTGTGTCAAAAGCCAAAAGCAATCAGTGTATTTAGGGATGTAACAAAAAGATCTAACTTGCTGCGGGACAAACAAATGAAGGAGTTAAAGTTTAGACAATCCAGACATGATCTTCTCTGCCGCTTGAGGGCTTGAGCTTGCCAGTGGCTATGGATGTGTCGGTTCTACCTAAGGAAGTGGAGCTGGCAGTCAAGGCCTCGGTCACTGACCACATATGCCAGAGCAGGCAAAGGTCAAGCACTGTCGGAAGCAATTCGTCAGACAGTATTGGAAGGAGTGGAATGTGTCTGCAACTTAGCTACTTTTCTTGTGTGCCAAACAACATCCTTCTTGGAAGGGTTTGAAGTTAATAAACAGGCAGTCAAGAAGTCGTGAAATTTTATTCAAAAAAAATGAATAACATATTATATCATACGCTTTAATTTTATTTTGGAGGAGTAGCTCCTTTTCTATGAGAGAACTTGGTTCCATGTGAAGGACAAAGGATACTCTATCTGGGAGAAATAAGGAGAAATATCCAGCGCTTGGCCTTGGGTTCTTTGTATGGGAGTTTGCACACAAAGCTAACAGTAGTGTTTTAGACTATGCAGCAATTTCTGTTGACACTCTGAAGTAACTTCAGTGTTTTTAACTGATATAATGACTTGAATAGAGGAAAGGTAGCTTTGAGATTTCACTGGGCAGTTTGGAGCTGGAGAGAGAGTTGGAAACCCAAAACATTACTTTAAATAGAACAATAATGGGACAATACTGAATGCTAACTTGACTTTCGCAACACTTCTCTGTATACTGAAAGAAACAGAAGAGAAATATCTGAGACATGGTCTATCTTAGAGACAAGACTACAATTGAAAACAAAAGTATATGAGAGCAAAATACAGGCTAGATGATCGAAAGTAGCAATATAGATCTTTCTCAAATGGGAGGGGGATCAAGATATGGAAGGAGAGGAGGGAGGCAGATGAAAAAAGAATTAAGATGTGTTATGTATATCTACCAACTCACAGGAATGGAATTATTATGTTCTGCAAACATGTGCTAATAACAAAATTTACAAATTAAAAAGTACCTATAATTCCATAGGCAAAACATCAACATGTCTACAAATTTAAGAACATTTTAATTTTGTGACTTTTTAAATGCAAAAGAAACTCTGTAAATTAGTGGAAGACAGTATTATTTTAAACACTGTCATACTGGATTTAAGATCACTAACAGGCTTCCTACTACTGCCAAATCTGACACAAGAGTTTTGCCTATTCTAGGGGGCCAAGGATTTAGCTCAGTGGCACCACACCTGTCTGGCTAGTTCAAGGTCCTGAGTTTGATGCCTAGTACCAGAAAAAACCAAAACAAATAAGAGGTTTGACTTTTCTAATACAACTTGAAACACAGAGGCTGTTGGATACTTCAGGGAAATAATTAAAACCACTGTGTGTATATATATGTATATATATATATATATATGTATATATACATATATGTATATATGTATATATATATCTTAAAAGGAAAATTTGCTTCTTTAAAGTAATAGGGGGGCAGGAAGTAGAGAAAAGACTAATTCCCTAATAAACAAGGAGACTTGAATAATTTTTCAAAAAACCTAAACTAACATGAGGAAGTTTTTCTGATTTCTTTTAAAAAAGAATAATAAAAAAACTAAAAAAAGCATTCAGTGCAAAAAAAATTCTCCTGACAGACTAATAAGGACTTTAATATGATAATCTGGTGTTTATCTGTGATTTGCTTGTGCAACTGCAGTTTTCTCAGCTATTATTCAAGAGCTATAAAATGAAGAATACCTAATTGCCTCCTGGAGAAAAGTATTACTACTAAAATGACTTAAGCAAACACTTCTGAACTAACAAAGTATTTTAAAATAATTTGAACTGAAAAATGAATGACAGCTAAATGATGGCCATTAACTATTTTACAGCTGCCCCTGGCCAGGCCTCACTTCAGTTTTATCGAACACCCACCAGCCTTCGGACAGCTTTCAACAGCACTGTGTCAAATACTTTGCTAACTTGATTTTTCCCTCTTCCCTGCTACAATGCCTGTCATCTTAGAGTACTGCTGAATCTATTGCCAGGTAAAGTCAAAGTAGAGAATGTTCTCAGCTTCTGCTGTGATGTTAGCTCAATTGTTTGAGATAGGTTACGTACAAAGGAGAGGACAAAAAGATGGATATGCTAAAAACAATTTTTCAGGCACGGAATAAAAGCAAATCTGAAGAAAATCTGGTAAAAGCAAACTAACTCTCTCATACTTGACATAAATAGGTATTCTGGATGGAGTTAACTATGGAGTGGGGGGGAAGTATTGGAGAGTGAACTCGGGGCTTTCACACTCAGCTTTATCTCCAGCCCTTTCTATTTTGAGGCAAAATCTCCCTAAACTGCTCAGGTGGGACTTGAACTTGCAATCCTTCTGCCTCAGCCTCCCAGAGTGTAGGATTACAGATAGGCACTACCATATCTTTTTTTTTTTTTTTTTTTAGGTTTTTTGAGACAGGGTCTCGCTTTGTAGTTCAGGCTGGCCCTGAGCTCAGCCTCAAACTCACATCACGGCAATCCTCCTATCTCTGCCTCCCAAGTGCTGGGATTACAGACGTGAGCCACCACGCCCGGCACTGTGGTATGTGGTACTGGTTGCTGCTGGGCGTGAGTCTCCACGCCCATTATGGTATGTGGTCACCGGGGAATCAAACCCAAGCCCTTGTGCTTGCAAGACAGGCGCCGGAACCACTGAGCTAACTCCCCGGCCCCACTACCATATCTTCTTAGTACCTTTGCTGTTAAATTTCATAGGAAATGTATATAAAAAGATATATTTAATACAATCTCATGTAATTTGGGAAGAACTCTGCACTTATTCAATGCGAAAATATTTTTAAAGCCATACATAGAAGTGTTGAGAATTCAGAAAGAAGGAATAGAAAGATTTCACTAAGATAAACTTGAGGGACACTGACTCCTTGCCAGCTGTCTTTCTTTTAGCCCTTTCTGTGTCTCATCACCATACAGACTCAGGTTCTCAACTATATCCAAGTTACCCCATTCAGTTCTGTTGGCTCCTGTTACCTCGGTAACCCCCTCAGTGATCAAAGAGACTCTGCTGAGCCGAAGCGAGCTGGCTTGTCAGTCACTGGGGTTTCCCTAAGCCGGGTCCTTCACACCCTGTCTCCAAGTTCGTGCACACCTACATCCTGACTCTGTTTTCTTAGCTACTAGCCTTGGAAACACATAGCTTCTCAGTTGCCTGATATCTCCAAATGCCTCGCTCTGACTTTCCTACCGGCCAGTATTACTCACTTCTAGGATCTCCAGGAATGTCCCGTTCTGATTCCTCACCCCAGCTTCTTGTCTAGTGTGCTCAGCCTTTATTCCTGCACTTTCGAACATAATACCAGCAAAAGAAAGAGTTGTTTCCATTCAGGAAAGACTAATGTCAAATTTACCACCTTCATGGGAAAAGTGTTGACTTCAATCAATTGTGTGTGTGTGTGTGTGTGTGTGTGTGTGTGTGTGTTCTGTCTCTCTCAATAAGAAAAAAATTGGGGCTGGTGCTTCAGCTCAGTGGTTCTGGCACCTGCCTTGCAAACACAAGGGCCCGAGTAACCACATACAACAATGCCAGACGTAGTGACTCACCCCCACCAGCAATCAGTACCACATACCACAGTGCTGGGCATAGTGGCTTATGCCTGTTATCCCAGCACTCAAGAGGCAGAAACAGAAGGATTGCTGAGTTCAAGACTGAGTTCAGATCCAGCCTGAACTACAAAGTGAGACCCTGTCTCAAAAAAAAAAAAAAAAAAGAAAAGAAAAAAATCATAGTGTATCTATGAGAACAGAGACATCCTAATACAATATCTACATGGGAAACTTCAGTTAGATCTCAGCTAGATGGTGTCTGTTATAACTCTTGCTTCTAAGTGATGGTTTGTACTTAATGAAATCAATTGCACTGCAGGGAATGGCAGCCCAGTATTGGATAATCTACTATTTTAAGTCACTTGGTCAGCTCAGTGTATTGTATCTTAATAAAACAATACATGACAATGCTAAGTTAGATTTCCAACCTCTTCCAAGGAGCAGCCCAGCTATTTAACCCTGGAACTGGAAAGAATCATATTAGTCCTGCTTCTCCTCTGCTTATAAAAGCATTATTCAGCATGACTGGAATACAAGTCCTATTCAGAATCTATAAAACGGCATTCCAATCAACTATCTTTCCGGCATGAGAATCTTGAAAATTTCCTGTTGTGTAGTGGTCTACAAAGTAAGGGATATGGATTCAGGATATACAAGATGAATCATGGAACACAGGAAGAGAATACTTAGGACTTTGTCTACTAACAGTTCCTTTTTTTTGGTACATTTTATAGCATATATATCAGAATACTATATCAACATATATAGTTTATTAATAAATTAATATGTGCTTGTTTCAATAAAAAGGACAAACATTGAACAGACAGGATGTGCAATCACAGAAGTCTGAAGGCTTTCAGGACAATTATTAACCTCTTAAAGGAGCATTTTGAAGGTAGCTCCCAAGATGTTTTTTATCTTGCTGTTACTGCCCTTTATCCACAAATATCATCCCTCTCCAGATGCTCTGTGCTCCCTTCACACTGAATCACAACAGTAAACAATCTTGAAGGTAGGAACCATGAGCACCTGCCTCACTCTTTGCATACACAGCTCTCAACACACTGCACAGCACCTGGTAGGCACTAAAGATATATTAGTAAATGAATGATGACTTAAAGAATACAAACATAAATGGGGCTTCAGAAACTCAAATGTGCCTGAGACTCAGGGGTCTGCTGTAGAGTAAGAGCCCATTGGAGAAGCCAAAGAGCACCAGCCTGCAAAGTGTTTGGGTTCCACCTGGAAACAGTGAGAATAGTCATTAAGTAATGGAGACATCTGGTGCAGACCCCAAAAGCTAAGGCCTTGAGACTAGAGCAAAACTGTCCGTGCAGTTTGCAATATCTCAACAAAGCTAAAACAAAACGAAACACAAAAGAATCAAGCTAATCCACAAACAGCTTTACTGACTATCAAGAGAACCAAAATTCAAACCCTCAATAAAATAACATTCACAATATCCTGATACTCACAAACTTCCTAGTCTTTCAAAGAAGGGGAAAAATTAAATTTTAAAAGGAAGGGAATTTGGTCAATAGAACAGATCTAGGGCTGAGGATGTAGTGCCTACATAGAAAGCATGAGGTCCTAGGTTCAAATCCTGGTAGCAAGTAAGACAAAAACAAACAAAAGCCCCCCTAAGACTCCATTGAGTATAGTGGTGCATACCTATAATCTCAATACCTGGTAAGAGGCTGAGGTAGGAGGACTGCCACAAGTTAGAGGCCAGCCTAGGCTACATACTCAGTTCACAGCAGCCTGAAATATATAATAAGATCTTGTCTCCAAAAAGAGAAAGAAATCAAAATAAAACAAAATAATAAGTAGATCAGAAAACAGAATTACAAAGGATTCAAGGATTATGGGAAGGCATAAACACAATAAAAGGAACTAAAAAACTATACAAAAGGAAGCCAATTAATATGTTGGAGCTAAAAATATATATCAAATAAAAAATTACCTGAGAGCACTTAACATTAGTCAGTGAAGAAAGAAAGAATTATGAACATTATAGAAATTAACTAAAATAAGAGAGAGAAAGAAAAAATGTACAGAACAGAAGAACATAGTTTCAGTGAAATACAGGACAATATCAAGTGATGTTTTTTATATCAAGATCTAACATATGTATATCTTTGAAGCTCTAAGACAACTAGGGAATGAATGAGGAAGAAATATATTCAAAAACATAAGCTCACAACCTCATAAAAATGATCAACCCAGAGATCTCCTGAGCTGGAGACAGGGACAGACAGGGAAAGGGAAACAGACAGGGAAAACAAAAAGAAAAGCACATCAAGGCAGATCAAAATCACATTTGTTAAAACTGGTAATAAACAGAAACTCTTAAAATCAGTCTCTCACCCCAAAAGACAGATATGTTGATTAAGAGAGATAAGATTTGCCTTTGACTTCTCCTCCACAACACTAGAGGTCAGAGAAGAATGGAATGGCTTCTTTCTAATGTTAAAACAAAACACAACATAAAACGAAAGTTCTTTATCCAGAGGAAAATATTAAAGAAAAAACCCATCAACCTAAAATTTTATGTTGCATGAAAAAGACTTCAACCATAACAGAAAAATAAAGCCTTTCCTTGATAAACAAAATACCACAGAGGTCACTGCAAGTAGACTTGCATAATAGATTATTAAAGGACTTCATGGAAAATAACACTACCTAGAAACTCAGACATACATAAATGAATGAAGAGAAATGGAGATGCTGAACAAAGGCTTTTGCCTTTTTTCTTAGCTTGCTAAAAGTTTTAGACTGTTTGAAGCCAAAAGAGTAACACTGCATTATGAGGTTTACCACATGGTATGGAAGTAAAATGTGTCATAGCATGAAAGAGAAGGGTAGGGAGTGCAGAACCAGTCTTGAAGTTTCTAACATTTTGTGTGAAATGATATAATACTGCTAACAACAGGTAAAAGGCAGAGTTATAGAGTTGAAGCTTTAGAGCCACCATTAAACTTTACATAACAAAATGTAGCCACTAAAGAACTAATACAAAAGAATCAAATAATAAATAATAAAGAAGGCTGGAAAGAACAGAGAACATATGAAACAAATAGAAAATAAATAATGAGATAGTGAACTTGAGCACACTATCAATAATTAAATATGATGCAGTCTAACAATCTAACAAAGGTAAGCTTTGTTGGATAAACTCAAAATCCAAAACCAAGCTATGGCTCTGTCCATAGAAATGCACACAAAACTCAATGATGACAGATGAATGAGACACAAATGAACAGGAAAACATTTACCATGTGAACACTAGTAATAAATTTAGAGTAGTTATATTTCTCTCCACCAAAATAGACTTCCAATAAGGAATGTGACCAAAATAAATAAAGTGCCTAAGGATAAAAAGTTCACCAAAGAGACATAACAATCATAAATGTGTGCAACAAGTAAGAAACTCAAAATAGGTGAAAAAAATTAACAGACAGGAAAAGAAAACTAGATAAATATATAATTATAATTGAGGGATTTCATCAGTCTTCTCCCAGTAGCTGATAGAATAAGTAGCAAGAAAATTAGGAAGGCTATAAAATACAAGAATAGCATTATAAATCAGTCTAAAATTATTGACATTTATGCAACAGTAGGGAAAACAATGTCAGAATGCACATTTTTTTCAATTGCACACAGAACAATCACACAGGGAGCAATATTATGGGTTATAAAATTAGAGTTTAAAAGATAAAAATTACTCAGAATTCATTTTTTTACCAAACAAAGATTAAGTTAAAAATCAGTAACAAAAGTAAGTCTTGAAAAATCTCCAGGTTTGAGGAATACTTTAATAAGCTGGACACAGCGATGCATGACTGTGGTCACAGCACTCAGGAGGCTTAGGTGAAGGGTCCCTTGGGTCTAGACGTTTACATGATAATGCAGCAAGGTCCTGTCTAAATAAAGCTTGGGGCTGCATATGTACCATGGTGTTAAAATATTATATTTGCGTAGTTTATAAATATTGTACATGCTTAGACTTGTATTTACTCCCTAGCACCTCAAAAACACATCAATAAATAACCCATAGATCAAAGAATAAATCAAAACAAAAAGTAAAAATATTTTTAGCTGAATTATCATTAAATGAAGCATATTGATATTTGTTGGTTATGTAATACTTAGGAGAGATAGTTGCAGCTTTAAAAGCTCACATTAGAAAGAAGTAAAGGTGTGAAATTAATAATCTAAGTTTCCACTTTAAGAAGCTAGAAAATAAGAGCACATTAAATGCAAAGTACTTAGAAATAAAGAAATTACAAAGATAAATGAAAAACATTACAAGAAAAAAATCAATGAAATTGAAAAGTCAGTTCTTTGGAAAGATAAGATCAATAAAATCAATATCTCCTTAGCTAGACCACTCAAAGAAGAAATGAAAGTAGAGTCAATATTAGAAATAAAATAGGAGGCATTGCTACAGATCCTATAGATATTAAAGAATTATAATGGGATGTTTCCACTGAATTTATGTTAGTAAGTATGAACATGAAGTAAATTCCTTTAGAATCCAGTCATGTCATATTCTGGTACAAATTCTCAGTGTTGGATGTGATTATGATGTGTATTCATAATGTACCAATAAAGATTTTTTTAAAAGATGTGAATTGTCAAAATGGACACAAGAAGAAATTAAAAAGTTTAAGGAAGCCTCTATCAATGGAATCTGTAAATAAACATTTTTCTGCATTCATTCAGAACTGCAAAAGACCCTAGAACAGCAAAAACAATTCTGGGCGGGCCAGGGATATAGCTCAGTGGTTCTGGTGCCTGTCTTGCAAGTGCAAGGGCCTGGGTTCAATCCCCGGTGACCACATAACAATACTCGGCATGGAGACTCACCCCAGCAGCAATCAGTACCACATACCACAGTGTCGGGCGTGGTAGCTCACACCTGTAATCCCAGCATTCAGGAGGCAGAGGCAGGAGGATTGCTGTGATGTGAGTTCGAGGCTGAGCCCAAGGCCAGCCTGAACTACAAAGTGAGACCCTGTCTCAAAAAACCAGTTCTGGGCAACAAAGGAAAGTCAGGGAACATCACAGTTCCTGACTTGAAAATATACTATAAAGCTACTGTGATAAAAAGCAGCATGGAGTATTACTCTGCCATAAAAATGATAAATTTGAGTCATTTATATTCAAATGGACATACCTTGAGGACATACTCATAAGTGAAATAGGTCACAGATGTGCAAATACTTATCTTTTCTCTGGTATGAGAAAGTGAAGGTGTATATAAGTTCTAAAATGTATGATAGATATTATGAAATAGAAAATATTCAAAGGGAAAAGGGGTAGGGGCAAGTAAAGAAGGGAAAGAAAAAATTTGATGATAAAAAAAGGAAGCAAAACTTATGTATATAGGGGGCAGGAGTTTTAGGGAGGGCAAGGGAATGGGAAAAAATGAGAATTAAGTCATGTTATATACTGGTACAGATTCTCAATGTCAAGTGTGATCATGAGGTGTATACAAAATGCAACAATAAAATCAATTTTATAAAAATAGCATGGCACTGAAAAAAAAAACCAACAACAACAAAAAACAGACCCAAGGTTCAGTGGAACAGATCACTAGTACAGAAACAACTCCAAACACACTCAGCCTCCTTAGCTTTCACAAAGGGGCCAAACACCTTTGCTGGAAAAAAAGACAGCCTGTATAATAAATGGTGCTGGAAAAACTGGATTCCCTCATGCCAAAGTCTAAAACTAGACCTATGTCTTTCATCATGTACACCAAAATGCTTCAAAGATCTAATATTAAAACTGAAATACTAAATCTATAGGAGGAAACAAGAATTCTTGAAGATACTGGTATGGAGAAAGACTTATGAACAAAACCTCAGTCTCATGAGAAATTTTACAAAGAATCAACAATTGGGATCTCATCTTATTAAAAAGCTTTCGGCCAAGAAAAGAAATCATCAAAAGAGTAAAGAGACAACCCACATAGTAGGAAAAAAAAACTTTTCTTAGCTGTTCCTTAGACAAAGGACTAATATCTAGACTATATAAAGAACTTAAAAGAGTCAGAATCCCCAAATTTAAAGACCCAATCTAAAAATGGACATCTGAGATGAATACACACTTCTCAGATGAAGTACACTTTTGTTTTGTTTTTGTTTTTTGTTTTTGCCTATCTATCTGTCTGTCTGCTTGTTCATTTGTTTGATACAGGGTCTTGCTATGTAATTCAGGGTGGCCTTGAATTCACTGTGTAGACCAGGTCTGCCTCAAACTCTTGATGATCCTCCTTCCTCAGCTTTCTGAGTGCAGGGATTACAGACATATTCCTTCATGCCTGGCTCCAGATGAAATGAAGAAGTACAAGTGGCAAATGAATGTATGAAAAGCTCTTTAACATCACTGGTCACTGGAGAGATGCAAATTAAAACAACACTGAGATACCATATCACTCCAAAAAGAATGACTATTACAAAGAATTTAACTAATAGGGCCAAGGATTTAGCTCAGTGATCCCAGGATCTGCCTGGCAAGTGCAAGGTCCTGAGTTCAATCCCAGGTACCATATATCATAATGCCAGGCATGGTGGTTCACACCTGTAATCCCAGCACTCAGGAGGCCGAGGTAGGAGGATTGCTGTGAGTTCGAGGCTAGCCTGGGCTACATAGTGAGTTCAGGGTGAGCCTGAACTACAAAGTGAGACCCTGAGGGGGGAAAAAAAAGGAAGAAAGAAAGAAAGAGAGAGAGAAAGGGAGAGAAATTAACCAATAACAAATGCTAATGGGGTTGTGAGGTAAAAGGAACACTTTTCCACTATTAAGGAACTGTAAATTGGTGAAGCAGCTATAGAAATCAATGTAGAGGTTCCTGAAAAAACTAAAACTAGTGGTTCTATTAAATCCAGTTATTCCTCTTCTTGGTATCTTCCCAAAAGAATCAAAAGCATCATACCTCACCAATATATGCACACCCATGTTTATAGCACCACAGTTTGTAATATCTAAATCTTGCCCACCAACCACTGAAAAGATAAAGAAGATGTAGTTTTTTATATACATTGGAGTGCTACTTAGCCATAAAGAAGGGTAAACTCGAGACATTTTTAGGTAAATGGATGCATCTTGAGGCTGTCCTCATAAGTGAAATGAACCAGATAGATGTGCAAATATTGCAGTTTTTTTGCTGTAAGAAACTGAAAGTGTAAATAAGGACCAAAATAAATATTGTGAAATAGGATGAAAATGTTCAAACAGTAAAGGGAGCTAAGAAGGGGAAGGAGGTAAAGGAAGAAAAGGAAAAGAAAATAAGAAAAGGAGGAAAAATGGAAACAAAGCTATTTTAAATAAGGAGAGGAAGTGGAGGTTGAAGGGAGGAAAGAGAATGAGAAAAAATGAATCAAAATATATCATGTACACATACAAATTCTCTATGATAAATGCAATCATAATGTGTATCTCTAATGTACCAACAAACCTAATTAATTAAAAATAACAAAACAGTACATGATAGCTGCCATATCTCTAAATTTTTTTTTCTACAAATACTCCAGGTTCACGTGGACTCACTGTTTAATTCCATCAAGAATTTAGAGAATAATTACTAGTAATCTTCTACAAACTCATTCAGAAAAGAAGAGAGAAAAGAATAGTTGTCAATTGATTTTATGAGTCCAGCAATACCCTGACACCAAAACCAGAGAAAGAAACTACTACAAAACTCCAAGATTAGTTTAAGAACAGAAGACATGATCCTTAGCAAATTTAATCTAATAACTTCTAAAATCCTAACCCATGATGATAAAATAGGATTCACTTATTTCAAGTTAGAGTAACATTGCAGAAATTCCTATAATTACCATGTTAAAAATAAAGGAGAATATTATCCAATCATCTCAAAAAGTGAAGGAAAGTAATTTGACAAAGTTCAGCACATACTCATGGTCAGACTTCTCAATGACCAGCAATTCCAACTGAGTATATACACAAAGGAACTGCAATCACTATGTCAAGCAGCTATCTGTCTCCCGTATTCACCAGAACATTATTCACGATAGCCAAGCCATGGAATTAATCAAGTGTCCATCAAAAGATGAATGACTAAAAGAAAATATGCTATATATACACAAAGAGATACTATAGTCAAAATACTACATAAAATATTTTGAAAATTTGAAGGTAAATTTCAAATGTCTCACCACAAAATATGGTAAATGATGGATATGTTAATTAGCTTGATTTAAACATTCCACATGGAACATACCTATTACATACCACATTGCACTCCATAAATATATATAATAATAATTTATCAAATAAATATAATATCAAATTAAAAAGAAAATAATAATAGAGAAACAGAAGAACATATTATCATTTTGATAAAGAGCATCTTTAAAAACCCCTATAACTTGGCATATTCACGGTGAAGCACTAAATGCTTTTCTAGGAGATAAGGAACAAGCCTAGTATATGCACTCTCTACACCTACTTTCAGTATTGCAGCAAGGGTCCTATGCAGTACTGTAAGCAACAGAAGAAAATCAAGGTACACAGACTACAAAGGGTGAAAGGACTGTCTTCATTCACAAGAGACACAGTCTTGAGCTATGTCCTGCCACTCTGGGTCCTCCTCAGATTCCTGTGAGGAATTCCTAAACTTCAAGGTAATAGCATAAGGGGGCAGGTGCTTCAGGGACTAAGAGTGGCCTCATAAAAGAACAGAGTTCAGCCTTTCTACCATGAGAGGACACAGTGACAAGAACTGCACTCTGAGGAACAGGCCTTCGGCTGTCACTGAATCTCTTGAGACTTTCTTGGACTTCTCAGCCTCTATAACTAAAAATAAATGTCTATTGTTTTAAAGCTCTGGTACTTTAATATAGCAGCTTAAATGAGGTAAGATAGTCTTAGACATAAAAATTCTTACAAGATCTTCAAAAATTATTAGAATTAATAAGTGAATCTAGCAGTGTCACAGCACTCAAAGTAAGCATACAAAAATTAATTTTCTGTTAGTAAAACATAACTAGATGCCATAAAAATATATACCATTAATAATAGCACTTGTCAGAGTGATAGAAACATTTTATAATGAGTGGAGTAGTGGTTTCACATGTGTATATATATTTCAAAAGCTCTTGAAATGTACACTTAAAATGGGTGCATTGATGGCATACAAATTATATTTCTACGAAGCTGTATTTTTAAAGCAACAGAAGGCACTACAACAGAAAAAAGTAGAAGTTTTCTTTATTAGTTATCATACCACAAAGAATAAGAAATGAAGGCCTTTTTGGAGGCAAAGTGAATTACTCTGCATTTGTTCTGGTTTGGATCTTGAATGTCCCCAAAGGCCATGTGTTGAAGGGTTAGGCACCAGCCTGTGATGCTTCTGGGAGGTGGTGGATCTTTTAAGAGGTGGAGCCTCGTGGGAGGAAGTAATGACATTAGGAACATGACATGGAAGAGGATATTGGGCCTGTGGCTCCTTTTTCCCTTTCTCTTCTGATGATCCCAACCACCATGTTAACAGGGTCCTCAATCACATGCTTCCTCCATGACATACTGTGACATCACAGACCTAAAGGTAGCAGGACCAAGAAAGCCAGGACTGAAACTTCTGAAATCATTAGCCAAAACAAATCATGTCTCATTTTATGTTGTGTATCTCCAGTTTTTGGTCACAGCAATGGTCACAGCTAGCACCCATATCCTTGGGTTATTTACCTTTATTTTTATGACTAGAAATTGCTGGTTATTAGAGAATGACTTATGTAAATTAACTCACCATCTAACTTATTTGTCAAGCCAGTTAGACAGAAGTCATACTTGATTCTCGTCTTTCCTTTACCCTTCCCCTACTTCTATTATCATGTCCTGAATTATACCTTCAAATCAAATCCTGAATTCATCTATTTCAATCCATTGCTACTGCCACCACCACAGTCCAAACCCTCATCATCTCTCATTTAGAATAATGAAGCAGTGTTTCATCAGTCTCTCCTTATTCTATTCTTGCTTTTTAGCAATCTTTCTTTGGAGCAGAAATCTTATAAGATACAAATTAGAGAGGCCAGGGATTTAGCTCAGTGGTTCCAGTGCCTGCCTGGAAAGCACAAGGTCCTGGGTTCAAATCTGGTAACCACATACAACAATGCTGGGCATGGAGACTCACCTCTACCAGCAATCAGTACCACGTCCCACAGTGCTGGTCGTGGTGGCTCATGCCTGTAATTCCAGCACTCGGGAGGCAGAGGCAGAGACGCTGTGAGTTGGAGGCTTGCCTGGGCTACATAGTGAGCTCAGGGCCAGACTGAATTACAAAGTGAGATCCTGTCTCAAAAAAAGATACAAATTAGATTACACTATTTCTATGGTTAAAACTCTCCAGTAGTCTCCCATTGCACTTTGAATAAAATCTATATCCTTTACAACGGCCTACAAGGTCCTGTATGATTGGGCCACAGTTTATCTCTCCAGCTTCATTATGAGCCATTATCATTTTTCCTACCATCCTTCAGCCTTCGCTAGTGTCTCTTCATTTCCTCA
The DNA here is from genome assembly GCA_004026965.1 of Petromus typicus. Classification (NCBI taxonomy): domain Eukaryota; kingdom Metazoa; phylum Chordata; class Mammalia; order Rodentia; family Petromuridae; genus Petromus; species Petromus typicus. Next base: position 10,233 of record PVIR01015072.1, on the reverse strand, counting down.
AACAGACTAAACAATTTTCTTCTTTCAAGGCCTTTGCATTTTCTCTGCCTAAAATATGTTTTCTCAGCTTTGAAAGGTTTGCTCTCATCCTTAGATCTCAATTCATGGTCATATCCTCACAGAGGCTCTCCAGGTCGTGCAGTGTAAAGAAGCCTTCCCCCGTCCATTTTCTGCATGCAGCTCATCAGAGTTAGGAGCACAGCTCAAGCCTTGAAAAGACTATGAGCAAGGGATAAAAGTAGTCTCAGAAAGACCACAATAAGAGCAACAACTACTGCACGGACTGTGCTCTTTCATGTCCCAGCCTCTGTTCTGCGATCACAACATATATTATATTACCTCATCCTCTCAGCAACCCTCCCAGCAAGAAATAAACTAGTTATTTCACAGATGAGAAGCTGAAGCACAGACAAGCTCGGTCACTTGCACAAAGACACACAGTCCAGAAGAGGCAGGAAATCTAGTACCAGGGTCCCTTGAAAGCATGAACCTTTTTGGAGGAAGAATATTTTTCTTTTGAAACAGGGAAGAAATTCAGATAAATAAAGGCACATTTCAATGTGGAAGATAAGAAATGATATGTGAAATAACTCATAACTATTGTGTTTAATAAAGTAATAGAAAGACAAGTCTTATATGGTGCCTGATTATACTGGATAAAGGCATGGTCGGAGACTTGTGAAAAGATGTAGATTTGAAATACTTCTTGTGGGGAACAGATAAATGATGGCCAGGTGGTACCAAGAGACCAGAAATCATAAATGGAAGGTTGGGGCCATCAACAGTCGCACATTTTCTTCGGCAGTATTTCACAGACCACGTGCAGACAAAGCCAAATGTAGCTGAGGTGGGGCTGGTGACTGGATGAATAAGGATAAAGAAGGTCAAGGGGTGAAAGAATTAAATTCATGAGACTGTCAATGAAATATTCAACAATGGGTTAGGGCTGGACACATGGAAAGGAGTCAAAAATAAGTACCAAAGGACACTATGACAATACACATACACATTTAAGGAGAAAAATGTGTATGTGTTTAGGAAAAAAATGAATAAAATATGACAATATTTTAACTAGTGGTAATTCTGGATAACAGTAACATATGAATGACTTCATCTTTGAAAACATTAAGTAGTTATTTATTGTTAATCATTTTAGCTGTATTAAAGATACTATGGTTATGTTATCTTTTAGAGATAGTAAAATATGATATACAACTTATATGATTGCTTTGGATTTACCTTAAATATAAAGAAAGAAGTGAGTGGAGTTTTTCAATGGGCAGTATTGTCTATGGGATGTAACTTATTGGGAATAAGTAACAATTACATGAGGTTTCTGCCCAATACCTGCCCTAAAAAGTATCTAGAATCCAGGTGTGGTGACACACACCTGTAATCCCAGTACTCTGGGAAGCTGAGGCAGGAAGATTGAAAATTTAAACCCAGTCTGAGCAACTTAGCAATTTAGTAAGACTCTGTCTCATATTTTTTTTTTTTTGAGACAGGGTTTTGCTTTTATAGTTCAGGCTGGCCCTGAGCTCAGCCTCAAACTCACATCACAGCAATCCTCCTGCCTCTGCCTCCCGAGTGCTGGGATTATACGCATGAGCCACCACGCCCAGCACCATAGTATATGATACTGATTGCCACTGGTTGTGAGTCTCCATGCCCAGTATTATATATGGTTACTGGGGGATCGAACCTAGGCCCTTGTGCTTGCAAGACAGGTGCTGGAACCACTGAGCTATATCCCTGGTCCTCAATTTTTTTTTTTGTAATGATGAAACTTTTTTTTAAAGGACTGGGCATGTCATGCAGGTAAAAGATTCTAGGTTCAACTCCTAGTACCACTCGTGTGTGCATGTACACACACATACACTGTCTTTCTCTCTGTCTCTGTCTCTCTCTTTCTCTCCAAGAATTCATTTGAAATTAAATCCATTTAATTTATTTTCTACATACTGTAAGTGCTACCCAAAGTACACATACTCTAAGGCATGAAACCAAAGGGCCACGTTTTAAAATCCAATGTTAAATACATACACTAAATTTACCTGCTTTATAAATCAAGCTCTTTGAAAAGGACTTAATCATTGTGAGTCACTAAGGAGCTAGTTACAAAGTTTTGAGACTACTTTGCAAAAAGTACTATTTAGCAGCCAGAAAGAATTTATAAGTATAAAATATTTTCATTTTCAAGGGGTTGGCACTAGCCAAATAATACAACAAGATAACTATAGAAAGCACAGAACTTTGTTACAAAACAAAAATTTTTATACCTATGTTTATGTTTCACACATATGCATTTATAGATGCATGTATATATATATATATATAATTTAATATCATTCTCACTTATAAAAATGTCAAGAAGTTAAGTAAAACAAGTTGCAAATGATTTAAAAAGAATTATATGACAGGTTACTCAGTATCAAAAACTTGAAATTTGATCATTCAAAATCTCTGTAGAAGGCAGAAATAAACTCATCAACAATGTCTGAGTCAAATGAGTGTTAAGACTATTGAGTACTTGTTAAGTGCAAATGCCGACTTGAATGTAGTATTTTCAGTATCTCAAATAAATATCTTGTATAACTTTTCCAAGGTCCAAAATGAGGCTTCTTAAAGATATCTTTCTTGTATCATCTAATCTTAACTGCGTTTGTGTTACACCCATATTTCCATCCTTCGGTTTCCATCCCTTCCAGTAAAAGCTGCCTCAGTCTTCTTGGATCAAAGGCCACAGGGTGAAAACAACAGGGCCCTTCCCAGGCCATGGTGATTCCCAAACTGTTACAAGGAGTAGATCTGAATTGATAATAGTCGAGGAGAGAAGTACGATGTCAAAAAGGCTCTTTATCATAACCAAACTTATCAATAATCACATGAAACACTGCCATCCATTAAACATGAAACTGAATAAAAGGCTGTTGTACAAAATAACTGCTTAGAGAAGCAAAAAATACAAAATAAAAAGTAGGTAGAAGCAATGAGAACCTTACTGCTGAACTCTGCAGAAGGCGCCTTCAAATAAATATTTCAAACCTTCATATGAATATTTTAAGCATGACAACTACACATAAACACACAGCCAAAGTGCTCAAATCCACTCAAGAAAGACTATTAAGTCATCAACTTGCTCCTGACAGGATCCACTGAATATGGCAACAGTGAGAAGTCAGGAGACAGTTGGAATCATTTCAAGACTGCTAATTTAACTTGTCTTAAAACCAACCAATGCTCAACGTGTCATCATCAATGTCATCTCATCGCAGTCTGAAAAGCCTTCGACCTAAAGCAAAAAGGTCCCCAAGTGCCACCCTTCTTGTCTCCTGGTTGAAAATCTAATTGGTTCTGCTGACAGGCTTGGGAATTGGTAGGAAGGCTGTTCAGTTAATCTCCAAGGGCCAGCAAAGAGCTCAGTATCCATCTCTGAGCTTTGCTCCCTGGCTGTCGTAAAATGACTCTGATGGCACTGCGAGCGCTTATGCTTCAGCTGTCTCCTGACTTCTGTTAAGTCAAATTCAATAAAGTTTGTCACTCAATAATCTGAGAGCTACCCAACAAAACCTCTTTGATCAATAACAGCTCGCCTGCTTGCGCTTGAGAAGGTGACCTATTAAAGATTAAAAATACACTTGCTGCTTAAAGCAGAGGACATCTTTTTTTACTTTTAAATGAAACTTCAACCATGAAAATCAGTTTAACTTTTAGAAGTGGACAGAAAGGCAGAGAAAAACAGAGACAAGATAATTTAAAAAAAAAAGGGATAGTTCAGATCTGATGCTTCTTGATATCTCAAGATAGTTTCAGGGTTCTGTTGCCCCCTACTGTATTTGGTTCCTATAGAAACCATCTTCTCCTCAGTTTTGCATTTCAGTATCATAAACTCATTTATTTGTTACCTGTGTACAGACAAAACTTGGGTGTTGCAACATTAATTCAATCCTCAATCAAAACAAAGTAATCAGTTGTCCTATGTCATTTACCTTCCTGCAGAAAATCGTGCATGCTCATTCTAGGAAAATGCACTCTATTCTTTAAAGTCACAACACTCTTTAGGCAGTTTTCTTCACCTCTCCATGTACATCAGTCAAAGCCACAGCTAGGTAGAAATCCAGGTAACTTCAGAGTTACTAAATAAAACTCACTGAGTTCAGAGAGCAATATGTGTAAACTGTTGGACAAAATTAGTGGAACATTTCTATTCATATTGCACATTCAAGCCTCCCATGCTGAAGATAAAACTCCTCTACTAAGCAAGAATTTTTAAATAATTAAAATTTAATCAATAAAATCAAGATGCTTTTTTCCAAGAAAAAGAAAACTATATTATACTTTTTTTCACTGTTGGCCAAAGGCAAAGGACAATGTACTTTGCCTTTTTCCTTTATCTAAAGAATGTATATTTAGTATTCATTTTTGTTTGCAATTTAGTAACAATAATTTAAAGACATTTCATCTTATTACAAGGGACATTATATAAACAGAATGAGACAGAACCTCTTCAGAGCCATAATTATGGGTCAGTATTAATAAAAGGTTCTGTTAGCATGTGACTCATGTGACTTCGAGTCTCCTGATTGGCAGCTGCTCTCACCATGTAGCAAATGAATTTCCTCATAGAGACAAATGTGTCCACCTCTGAATGGATGTGCATCAGCCTCTTGTGGGGGTATTTTTCATAAAGTTTAAACGTGTTTATTTTGTAAGGCATTAATTTTCTCCCATGATATTCCTGGCACTATCACACAGGACATATGTGACAAGGAGATATGGATTACATCTCCAACAGCCCCTAATAATTTCATCAGAGTCTCTTTGAACTCTGTAGCTTTTCCCTGATCTGAATTAATCACTTCTCCCCTTCATTGGCTATTATCTCCTTAGCTTCACGCTTCTGGTTTTCCGGTTTCCGTTTGAAATATCTTCATCAAAGCCGCCACATATGGAAACATGAGTTCATTTCTGTTTTCATTTTTTTTTCTCCTGATTTGTGTGATACGCATAGATCAAGGTTTTTAACTCCTGGATGTAGCAACACATAAAGTTCAGAAAGGCCAACTTAATCTAATTAAGGTTTTCTGACTAAAATAAGGTAATTCTTCGTGTCAGTTGAACCCTGGAATAAGGTGACTCATTTCAGAGGATATCTTAGTTTGCTCAAATGTATAGTTATAATGAGGTTGAGCTGAGAACAAGAAGCATTACTGTTATTATCACCTTTCCTGGTGAATAAAAAAATTCTTGAAGGTTGTTCTATTCGTATACATATGCCTTATAATAAAAAGCTCTTAAGTCATCTAAATTAAATGACAATCAAAAAATATATGTGGGTATAGACAACAGAGGAACAAAGTAGACACGAGAGCTCTTCTCTCAGGAGGAACAGTTGGTTAATAGATAAATTCAAAAAATTTTAAAGGCCTAAAATAAGATAGCATCTGACTAAGACCTGCTTGTAAAAAATGCATGGGGGTAGGACAGGAAAGAACCTGCATTTGTCTAGGATCACTGGGTAGAATATGGAAACTGGCTTCGAAGTGCACAAGAATGAAAACAGGGAGTCAGAAGGGTGCTGCTTTGTGGCTCAGAGGAAGTACCGTCACTAGGATAGCAGAGAGAGACTGTGGCAGCGGTGTTCCAAGGACAGCCCACCCACCTTGGGGTTGGAAGTCCGGGAGAAGGGTGATCAGATTGACTTCTGTCCAGGAAATCAAGAAAGAAAGTGAAAGTTTACGCAATAGACTGAATATGGCAGAAGACTGAATTTCAGACCTAGAAGACAGGCTCTCAGCCAATGAACAGGAAAGGCATAATTTATGGAAAATGGCAAGGGATCATGAGAAATCAATCCAACAACTCTTGGATGATTCAAAGAAGAATGACTTTTGTGTTTCTAGAGTACACGATTGGTTTCAGGGGAGTTTGCTTCTCTGACCCAGAAAACCTGAGGGAGGGCAGGAGACAGAGTACAAGTTGTCGTTCCAGTTGGGAGTGAGCGCCCGTGAGTGAGCCCGCTGTGCCCCCGAGTCCTCCTTCCCCGGCTGCACAGCCAGAGCCTCTCACCCTTCAAGTCGCTCTGGTAGGCCACCATCTTCAGGAGGCCTTTCATAACAGGCTCCCTGATAATTCTCTGTTTCAACATCTTATGATGACTTACATGAAATTCTAAGTGTGGTTAAACATACACTGGAACATTTCTAAAATACCAGTAAGAAATTGAATGGACATTGTGATCTATGCTGTTCTCTGCCAAAAATATGCCTATTGCTCCTCAAATCTAACATTCCTATGCCCTCAGCTCCATTCAACATCTCACCTGAATACCTCCAAAACATTTCATCTTATTCAACAAACAGCAGCATTTTCTTTCTTTCTTTCTTTCTTTATTTCTTTTTTAAAGTTTTTTGAGACAGAGTCTCACTTTGTAGTTGAGGCTGGTCCTTTACTCAGCAATCCTCCTGCCTCTGCCTCCCAAGTGCTAGAATTACAGGGGTGAGCCATCATGCCCAGCTTTGAGCAGCAGCTTCTATCTTGCTACCCAAGGAGAAACCAGGGAATCCCTTGAGTCTTTATTCATTGTGAGTTACTTTAGTTCCTATTTCCAAGCAATCACAAATTTCTAGCAATTTTTCCCTTCTAAGCCTCTCTCAATCTATTTTCCTGCAGTTTTTCAGCCACAGGCCAAGTTGAGATGATAATCACCCTTTACTCTGATTACTGCTCTCCTCCCACTCCCAGTGGACTGACTCTGGGCTCACGTCTTCCTAATTGTCTCTGTATGGCAGCCAGTTTTGTCAACGGTCATTCATTCCTTACTGTCATCACACTCTTTAAAATGATTCACAGAAGGCCTCACACAAGGCAATAGTATGTCCTTCCATCTTTTACATCATCCGTTTCCGGGCACTGTCCCCTGTCTCACTCCAACCTGCCAGGTGGCCTCCGTCCTAGTCTGTGAATGGGCCAAGTGCCTCTTTCTTTGGAAGTTTCCCTCTGGTACTTGTTCTGCCTGGAACATTCTTCTACTCTAGAGCCACAGGGCTACCTCCCAATGTGGCTTTCAGCATTGTGTTCCAATGTTTCCTCAGGGAGGGTTTTCTTGACCTCTGTATTGAAATTGCATTACTTCCCTTCCAGTGGGCCTCATTCTCCTTCTCTCTCATTTTTCTCCAGGGCACTTACCACCCTCTGTCACAATCTGTGTTTTATTTATTTTCTGCTAATCCTGCTCACAAACATGGAGGCTTCATGAAAGCTAAGACTTTGGTCTACTTTGTTCTTTGATATATCGCTAGCATCTTCAGTGTGCATGGAAAATAGGCCCAGTCAGTAAATACATGCCTTGAATAGACAGGAAGGCTGCACTGATTCTTTTGCACTCCCACAGTATTACTACTGTTCACTTACTTCTGTGTCCCCTTCCCTGGACAGGAAATGAATTTCATTCAACTTTGTATTTCTGGAACTTAAGGATGACCCACTGGCCTTGGAATTAGAAGTCAAGGGAGAAAGGGTACTCAGAGTCCCTGGCACAGAGAAGACAAGAGTTTCCATTAGTGCTTCTCTTACTTCCCCCAGGGAAACACTTCCTGGTTTGTATTGTCAACTGTGCTCATGATGCCTTCTTCCATTTCAAGTTCTAGTTCAAAAACTACACTTTAAAAAAAAATCATCTATAATTTCTTCTCCCCTGGAATTATTTTAATTATAAGAGAGGGATGGAAGAAAGATGAGTATTGTAGGTTTTCTTAAAGAAGTCTATCTATAATCTCTATATATATTTTTTTGCATTTATCTCTTTTGTAGGGATTTCAATGTTCTGCTTTGAATTGTGATTGCTAATCTTTGTCTTATTATTCTAGAGAATCAGATTTTTCAGACTATTAGATTTCATGGAATCTGGCCTCCTCCTTCCACAGAAGATAGGCCTGAAAACTAGGGGATGATACAACTAGCTGCCAGCTAGAACTCTGCGGGCTAGAGTCCTTTAAGGAGTCACACTGATATGTGTCGCTGCCATGCCACTAACTGTCTGCATGGCCTTGGAAAAATTCTTAATATTACTATAACTCAGCTTTCTTCTCTATAAAAGAGAAAATAAATTCATTCTTCAGGATATCCTGAAATGTGATGAAATATGAAGAGAGCTTAGAACAATGCCAGCTTCTAGTAAGTGCTGAGGAAATGTCAGCTCTGGTTACAGTTATTACTACTGATTCATCTGGGAGCTTCTTGGGAGCTGGGCTATGATTTATTCATCTTTTTCTTCTCTGATGAGTTCAGCACAAAGCTTTGCAACTAGCCAACGGTGATGTTAAATATTTTAACAAATAGTCCAGCAGAGAGTCATGACCAAACAGAATAATGCTGCTCTGGTGGTAGCTCAGGGTTCTGACAACCCTGTACTGGGCTGTTCATTTTTCTTTTATGTGTTGGGTCATAGAGAGGACTAGTGTATGGTGAAAGAATTGGAGACTTCTTGAGCATAGGAAATAGGGGGGTGGTATTCAGAAGAACAATATTTCCCAACCATTATAAAAATATTTCAATATTTTAACACCTAGTATGATCTATTGACTGAACTATAAATAGTAGACACTCAAATGCTAATTATATAAATAAAACACAAATGCCAATGATACTTTTAAGTCATCAAAATAATGTCATATGCAGAAATCTTATATTGTTCCCTCAAAGACTCATTAGATCTCATGCAAATTTAAAAGAAGTACCATGGGATCTTTGCATGCTAATATCCATCCATCTTTTCTCATTCATAATTATCCCCATTGCTATATATTTTATCTGGAAGAAATTTATATGTACACAATCCACAGTAGTAAGCCTTCCACTTAAACACCAGAAGGAACCTTTCATCACACAAGGCTGATATTGTAATTGATTTTTTTTTTTTTTTAGACAAGGTCTTGCTACATAGCTCAGGCTGGCCCTGAGCTCACTATGTAGCCCAGGCCAGCCTCAAACTCACAGCAATCTTCCTGCCTCTGCCTCTCGAGTGCTGGGGTTACAGGCGTGAGCCACCACACCCAACTGTAACTGATTTTTAAGTGGGCTAATCCAATTGCAAGAAAGCCAGTTTCTATTTATGGATCTTATTATAATAAGAACTTATACAGTATTGTGCCATACTTCCAAAGCTGAGTAACTACTAAATAAACATTTAGTCCTAAGAGTAGAATGCATCCATAATTGTAGAATTATTCAGAACGAGAGGAAAATACTACTACTAAAATTCCATAATCAATACTTCCACAAGGGTAACCCTCTGCTTCTTCAAAGTATTAAATGTAGTCAATAATATATCATTTCAGACAACTAAGGCTATGGTGATCAGTATACTGTTAGCTTTATTGATTGGCAAAGAAATATTAGAAATATTTCCTGATACCATCAACTGTCAGGAAATAGCATGTTATGGGTAATTGCTCTTTAAAGCAGCAACGCTATGTACGCTGGTTATTCAGTTTTGTGGATGACAATTCCTATCAAACATTGCCTTTTGTCTCATATGATGAAGTCTTGATCATTCTGATGGGAACAGCTCCTGTTAGATTTAAACCATAATTTTAATGTGTAAAATTTAGATAAAAAGCTTTTAAGGTCACATAGGATACTACTGAAGCAATGCACACATAGTTTATTTGAAATTTATTCAGGCCTAAAGAGCTGAAGGGGATTATTTGAACACCCTTTTCATGAGAACTTCACCGTGCAAGTTTTATATTAAAACTGCTAATAGAACCGAAATTACAAGGAGAGTAAACTTGTTCTATATTCCCTTTAAGGCATGTATCTGATTACACACTCTTTACATAAGCTACACCTCATCATGGACACACCTTTTGAAATCCAAGAAAGCCTGATTTTAAGTAATAGCTCATGCTACCATCTTCCCTAGGTCCTGCTCTGATAAGCCCTCCCAAACCTCACTGACTTTTTCCCTGACCATCATTGGATCTATTTCTTGGCCCCAAATTGTTAAATATCAGCAGCTTTGAGCTGGCTTCCCATTATTCCACTGGAGGGGGATTAGAAACTTTAGTTCTATTTTATTCTTGCATGTCAGATTTTTCAAAAACTGAAGTCATCAGGTGAGCTTTAGGGGGCCCTAACAGGTGTGTAATGTTCTATATGTAAATAAAGGATAACTTGGATCATTCTCCATAGATTCCAACACGAAAAAGTTAAGAACCATGATGCTTTTTT
>PVIR01015071.1:16894-39130 GCA_004026965.1 Petromus typicus | reverse complement strand
TGCTGGGTGTGGGTCTCCACACCCAATATTGTTATGTGGTTACCGGGGAATCGAACCCGGGTCCTTGCGCTTGCGAGACAGGCGCCGGAACCACTGAGCTAACTCCCCGGCCCAGCATTTCTGTTTTTTAAAAGATATTTAGAATAGCATCATGTGCCCCAGGAGAAAAAAAAAAAAAAAAGAAAATAGACCGTCTTTTAAATGCCGTGAATTGAGAAATAAATTTTTAAAAAAGACTAGGCCAGCAGGGAGGAAATGTCTATATGAAGATACCACACAAAGAGGTTATTCATGATGGGAGACATGTGAAGACCAGGAACTTTTCATAACTATTTTCATTTTATTCTCAAAATAAAAATGATAGAGGAGAAATGGACAAATCCAAGATCAGAAGTCAAACTGCTTTCAAGCCGCTTACATTATATCAAAGTTATATGTACTGATTTTGCTGTTACATTCTAAAATTATTCTGAAATATTCAAAATTTAACATTTTCAGTATCCTGGGGGCCGGGGAGTTAGTTCAGTGGTTCCGGCGCCTGTCTTGCAAGCGCAAGGACCCAGGTTCGATCCCTGGTAACCACATAAAACACTGGGTGTGGAGACTCACACCCAGCAGCAATCAGTATGACATACCACAGTGCCGGGCATGGTGGCTCATGCCTGTAATCCCAGCACTCAGGAGGCAGAGGCAGGAAGATTGCTGTGATGTGAGTTTGAGGCTGAGCTCAGGGCCAGCCTGAACCACAAAGCGAGACCCTGTCTCAAAAAACCTAAAAAAAAAAAAAATTTCAGTATCCTGAATATAGGATTTACCTTGAGCCATGCAGAAAGCACATCGGGCCTGAACGGCACCCAGTGGCAAAGGCAGCCATTTGTATCATGGACTAAACTTGGTGAGAAATTAAGATGTATCACAAAATAATGTAAAATACAGCACAGAAGTGAAAAATCAAAAAAAAAAAAACAGAAGAAACATCAACGCCCTCCCCCCAAAAAAATTAGGTAAGAGAAAGGTAGGAAAATGAGTGACAGGAAAAATGACTCTCAGTGATTATATCTGGTAATTTCTCACTAGATAGTCTTTTAAAATACTTCGAATTATTTCTTTGATTATAATGATACAATTTCTATCAGGAAATGCCAACCTGTAAAAGGTTAATTTATAGTGGACAAAGGCTCAAGTTACCAACTAAGACTGAAAGATGGTCCAGAACAGGCCAGTGTGTCTTTTTTCGGGCTGAGCCCACTCCACCTGCAGGCCTCTTGCAAGCAATCAGTTCTCCCATTCAGTGTTCCTCTTACTACTCAAGCCTTTGATGGTGTTCACCAGACCATGTCCTCAAGCATCCTACCCTTCTCTTCATGCTTAAGTGTGTTTCACATCATAAGCTAATTTCCTGTTCACCAAACAGCCTTCAGCCCCCCAGAAGAGGACAGCCGTACAGTAACTCACGTCTGTGTTTTGCAACACTAATTCCTCAGTGCCTGCAGCAGGAACATTCTGTCTGAATAAACAGAAAAATACTACATTGCTCTTCTATTCTTTCAGTACTTATAAACAAGGATGTAATAGATAGTATGATGGAGTAAGCTACAAGGAAAGGTTCTCTTGTTCAGCACATTACAGATAACTGATAAAATCGCATCTAAAATTTGTCCATCTACCTTGTTATCATATATATTCTATCATATATATTTGTATATACAATATATATTCTAAATAAACTCAATAATAAATTTTAAATCTGATAAAATAGATCGTAAATATCGCTTCAAATATAACTGTCTACTTGGAGGAAATTTCAAAAGTTGTCATCCTTGCTATGATGATCAAAATGCAATGGAAGAGACTATTAATGAAGAAATCAAGAATTCTCACATCTCACTCTAGGGAATATCCTAAAGAAAAATTAAACATTTTACACAATAGAGATAACATTTGAATCTGCGACATATGAAACTTATCTCAGAAAGTTAAATCAAAATGTAGAATAATCTTTTGATGGACTAAAGTATCTTGGTTTGGGTTAGCCATCTAAGTTATTTTCCATGTGTCCTATTCCACAATAATTTTATGCACAAAAATTGTGCATCTATTTAAAAATAGGATGACTCTTCAATAATCATTGAACAATTAATTACTTGGCGAAGTAGGAAAGGATTATTACAAAATTGCAATCTTAATACTTGCTTCCATTGGTCCTGTCCATCTTCCACCTTTTCTTTTTCTACATTAGTGTACATAATGTCCTACTAAAATGTGTTTCTTCCCATAATAAACAGCCCTGTGACTATAATTCCAGTGAACGAAAAGCTTGCTGTTTTTCACAGAGATTACCTTCTTCAGATTTCTCTCTATTCTAGACCCACAAAATTCTACTTGACTTCACTTTAGAACACAAGCAAGATTTGTATTTATTGCTGTTTTTTTAGCAAGTCATCCAGCAGATAACTGTTTTGGGTAAATTATGGCCATTTGCACAAACCTTAACTTTTGAGGTATGTACTTATCTATTCTTGAGCAAAAGATTATATTTAATTTTGCTGGCAATTAGCAATTCAAATTATCTATTCCTCATCCAAACTTTTTCAATAAACTCCTCTACAACTAAGTTGAGGCTGAGCTCAGGGCCAGCCTGAACTACAAAATGAGACCCTGTCTCAAAAAACCTAAAAAAAAAAAAAAAAAAGAATTGAACAAAAAGATAAAACAGGAACCCAAATTTTACACACAGAACAGTTTCATCTCATTCTGATGGAATAAAAAATACGTATCTTTTTTGGGATTAAGAGTGTAGTTCAGTGGTAGAGTACTTATATGGTATGCAAAATGAATAATTAAATAAAAATATCTACTTACTCGTATCTTTTAACTTATAAAAAATAAAAATACAAATGAATCTTAAGTTTATACTTTTTTTTTTTTTTTTTGAGACAGACTCTCGCTTTGTAGTTCAAACTAGCCCTGAGTTCAGCCAAGTCTACTTCTTGGGGGCCCTCCAAAGTCAACCTCTCCTTTTGACATGCCCTGTTTCTATGAGTAGTTACACATGCAAGGTGAGGGGGCAGTTTTTTCTTAAGAAAGGCAAATCTACCGGCTTAAAGATACTGCTAGACTCCTTGGTTTGGCACAAAATGACTATCCTGGAAGTCAATACATGTGTGAACTTCTGCTTCCATATGACGTTCAATTACAGAAGGTCAAGTTTAAAGTCCAAAGACAGTAATGTGATTCACTTCAGAAGCTGGTCCTGAAAAGACTGTTTCCTATGAGAATTGTGCAGATTATTTTGTGCAGTATATTGGTAATGCAAGACCTACAGACACCATTTATAGACATATAGTGTTTATGATGTTTTAGGGCTAGAACACTGGGTATCACACAAAAATTATTCCAAGACACATGTTAAGATATTTTAGCAGCTGACTGTGGTTTTAGAGAAAAAGCACGCACTGGTTCCAAAGAACAGAGATTTTTGTTGGACCATAAACTACAGCTGTCTGCTGTGTTGCACCACCTGAAAGGACTGTGTGTTGTTTTCTTCCTGCCCAACTAGTACAAAGTGTATCCAGACTGCTCAACTTATTTATGGCTCCAGCTGTTTTTCTATATTTTCAAACACTCAGCATTAGAACTAGAAGAGAACAGCCTTTTAGCATGTCTTTCAGTAAAGATAAAAGAAATGCTAAGCAGTGTATCTCTGTTCTTAAAGTAACAGCCACTAAGATGCAAACTAGCACAGAATGACATTCCTAATGTGATCTTCCTAAGAGGCACTTAGCAGAAGTCTAACACATACTTTGCCCTCTGGAGAATACACTAATCTACCTGAAGGTGTGTCTCAGGGTTTCTTCCAGGTTCTGAGGAGGGAAAGGGTTGTTCTGTACAAGTAGAAGGCCCCCATATTATTACAAGACAAGATGCCACAGAGTAGGGTGTACAAACACAAATGAGTTTGTGACTAGGCAGCAGAATCACTGATAATGGAAGGGCTAGATGATTTGAATTCATAGTAGAAATGGACACTGAAATAACTGAAGAGATCATGAATGGATCAAGCATTTCTTTCAGCAGCAAATAGTTGAACTGTCTAGTTGCAAATTGTGAGAACTAGTCTTCATTGTTTGAAATTAAAATATTCTAAATTCTGAATGAAACACAAAGGTCTTAGTTTCTCTTTCTTATTCATGCCTATGAAAAGTTCATTATTAAAAGACTTGGTCACTAAATTTAAATTGTAAAGTATTATGATCAAAATTATAAGTGATGCCATTTCAATGAGAAATCAACTGAGATTCATCATCTCCACCAATTAAAGGATTCAAGGTAAAGTGAAATAAACTAGAGAGATAGCAAAGAAGTTCTGAGCAGATCTGAGCCTTTGGCTACCTAAGATTGTGAAATTATAAGCATTCCATCTGTTCACCAGCTGTGTCCCTAATCTTCTTTAATAACGTCAGCTTGCACAAGTCCATGAGAATCAAGATGATTTCCAAATTTCACTTTACAGTACAATGGTTGCCAGGATTGCTTGGGAGACACCCGTAAAAACAGTACATAGTTTATTCTACTAGCAGGTGTTCATTTTCAGAGCAGTGAAGAAAATCAGAAGGGAGACTGAGAGTTGGGAAAAAGAAATTAAGACGGTTCTAAGATAATCATCGGGTTTTTAGGGTTCTATACTCTCCAGCAAAGTTCAAAGCTCCCCCCCCAAAAAAATCTCCTGAAATGTGAAAGTTAACATTCTCTAGAACAAGTACAAGGCAACCTACCAAAGAGTGTTTCACTGCATTGAGATTAAGCCTGTCTCCCAGTGGAATTCACTGCCTTCGTGTCTTAGGTCTCAGGTCTGTTATGGCTCCTCAGCTTTTCACTGTTACTAAGTTTAGCCACTTGTTTTTTAAAGCTACTGGGGCAGCCTCTAGCTGTACTAGGTGATCACCATGGCCTAACGCTTGAAAAGAAAACTTGATCTACTAAAGGAAATACTCAAATTTTATTAAAGTTGCAAATAAGACTCACAGCATTATGCTCTATTACTTCTAAACTCCCAAATACCTTTCCAGCTCCTTTTCTCACAAATTTATGGACAGCAAATAAGACTGAATGATATCTTTCTGTCTCTTGAGCTTGGTGACAACCTCAATTCAAGGCAAACATAGTTTTATAATAGACTTCTGAAATTGACTTTTTAAAAGTCAGAAAGACAGATCTCTGCTTAAACTTAAAGGTGATCTGAACCTAAGTAATAACCTTAGTAAGCGCTAAGACTGCTTCCTATTCAGGAATGTTCTACCAGAAACAAGCTTACTTCCAGGACTACAAAACCTAAACATTTCCTCTTCCATAATGTCATCACTAGAGCTCTCTGAAGCAACCTAACAGGGTCTACCCTTGTTCTAAAATGCCAGTATATCTACTATCTGGTAGAAAATGTTTTCATACAGCAAAGTGTTTCCATTAATAATTCTCAGAGTAGAACCTGATGTTCTCTCTGTACTCTGTTTATATCTGAGAGGTAACGGATTTCCATCTGTATTCCTAGCAGACTCAAAGTTCACTAAGAACAACAGCTAGAGAAGAGTATTTTCACCTCACCAACCAACAGAGTAAGACCACAGAATAACACAAAACACAAAAGGTGCCGACCAATATAAAAGTTATTATAGTACTTTTAAAAGATGCTATTATAAAAGTTAAGGAATCAAAACTACTGACAGCTAGTGTTTGAAAAACCAAACTATGATTACCAAGTACACTCAAACTATGAAAGAAATCAACAATTTAAAAATTTTTGAAAGTTTCCACATTTAAAGTGTTACTATTCTAAATTATTTTTTTATGTATATAACATATGTGACTTTATTTTGATTCTTATAAATTCCATGAAACTGAAAGAAAACACAAAGCCTTAGCTACAGGTAGAAATAATGATAAGGCAATCAATTCTAGACTGCCAGAAGTACCCCGCAGCCACCCAAATTGGCTAAATCTTAGTAACAAAAATGGAAGAAGCAGTGATGATAATTTATAGCATTATTTGGTGAAAAGGAAATATAAAATTTTACTAATAGGGAATGCCTTCATCTGCAGGGCTGAAAGAAGCTCAGCACTGAAAATTTTTTGTGTGTGGACGGGGGAGTGTAGCGGGGATAGAACTAGGGACCTTGTGCTTGCACCAGACAGACACTGGAATCACTGAACTACATTCCCTGCCCTTAGCACTGAATTTTTACTTTGCATTTTAAGAAAGTGTTTTGGGGGGCCAAGATTTAGCTCAGTGGTTCCAGCACCTGCCTTGCAAATGCACGGTTTGATCCCCAGGAACTACAAACAACCATGCCGAGCGTGGAGACTCACATCCACCAGCAATAGTAACACATACACAATGCTGGATGTGGTACCTCATGCCTGTAATCCTAGTACTCAGGAAGCAGACACAGAAGGAGTGCTAAGTTCCAGGCTGAGTTCAGGACCAGCCTGAACTACAAAGACCCTGTCTCAAAAAAACTAAAAAAACAAAACAAAACAGTATTTTATACCGACTGCTTTATGCTGTCCAATTCTGGCACTTGAACCTGCACGATAAACTGATAACTCTTTCCAATGGCAGTGGAATTCTATACTTTGACACAGGCCTTGGAAAAAGAAAAATAAGCAAATTCAGCAGTTCATATTATCTATAAAAGATGTGTGGAAGTCCCCTTGGGTGAGCTCTGCTCTTGAACTTTTATTCTAATACACTGTTCTGTTCTAATACACTGAAGGGTACACTCTGTGCAAGAACGTAGGGAGTCCACACATCAAAGACATGATGAGGCTGGCTTGTGGGGGAGTTAGCAAGAATCCTGAAAGTTGGGTCATGATGATGGAGGAACCCTAGATAGTGTCTCTGATCACGAAGCATTTGGACTATGACTAGAAGGATGAGGAGCACACTATCATACAAACAGCAAGAGAACTCTCCAAGCAGGGAGAACAGAAAGGGCAAAGTTTCCCAGGCAGGAAGTGCTGGCATGTTGGAGACCTGGAAAGAAAGCTGAGAACCTAAGGCCCAGAGAGCTGCAGTGGGGCCGACAGGAGCTGAAGCTGCAGAGGCAGGCAGCGAGTACTTGGACACGAACTTTGACATACGCTAAGTGGGAAAGAGGGACATGCAGAGTTGTAAACAAGATCTTCCTGGCCTCTGGGTAGAGAATGAGTTGAGAGAAAACAAAAGTGAAGGCAGAGGGACTGGTGAGGGAATTGAAGCTCCATTTCACACATACATGAAACTGTTCCTGGTGCACATCCAGACACACACACACACACACACACACACACACACACACACACACACACACAGATGTCACATAGTGCTAAAGAAATACTAGCAATTTAGGGAAATTCACATTTCATGAAATACATTTTGAATACATAGAACTGTTACTTGTTTCACAATCATCAGTATGAATTTCTAGAGCAAAGTTCTTGTACATAGTATCAGTATCTAAGAAGAGTTGAAGAGACCAGGGACATGCATTTGCTAGAATATCCTGTGAAAAAGCAAGTGTTCTATAGTGTGTTTGCTCCAAAATCTAAAGCACCCAGAAAAGGAAGAAAACTGCACCTCACAATCCCTTTGTTTTTATGGAGTCATTCTTGCTTCTGCTGCTACCAATCAGTGAGACATTACCGTGAAGACAGGAACACTGCTCTAGGCAACAGGTAATACCAAGAGCAGAAGTCACGCTCCTTACTTCAACACATATGGCTTACCAAGAAAAAGGCCAAATTTTACTAAGTGGAAAATGTATGTGAGTCTCCAAAACTGTTTTCAAAAAGTAAAGCAATTTACCAGACACACTTAAATAATTTTTCCTGAAGTCCTTTATTTTTCTCATTTAAGTTGCTTCCAAAAGAACTGGCAGGGCACTATATATGCTCTAAGTGATGGATATACTCTTGTGGAAAGAACACATAAGTAGCTGACACCACAACTTCATGCATATGGGAAAGCTAATGGCTTAGGCAGTGTTCTAAGTAAGGTTGGAAAAATTATTCCAGAGAGGGACCTCCTCAGCCTCTTTTCCCCTTTGCTGAGGTCCTCCAAATAACTCAAGATTTGATTTTATAACTAAGGTAACTTAGCCTGAATTTGGCTATAGAAAAGACCGTGGCCCACGGGGCTGGTCGTGGTCTTGCATCTCTGTGTCCCGTTTTCAGGTCACCACAGCGTTTGCATCTGCTGTCCCGTCACAGACCGTCGCAACCCTGACAACGTACGATCCAGCTGACTTCTCACATCAGGCCAAAACTCTTTTTCTTTTTGATAGACTCTTTTTTCTGGCATTGGGATCGAACTCAGGACCTCATGTTTACCAGACAGTCTTGTGCCACAGAGTAGAAGAAACCAGATATATCCAAAGAAGTACAAAGAAGAAAATTCATAGAGTTAAAAGGGTAAGAAATAAATTAAAATATTAAAATATTAAATAGAAGAAAAAAGTAAGAACCCTAATTGCTGGTTCAAAATATATCACCAATGGGCCGAGGTTTTAGCTCTGGTTCCGGCGCCTGCCTTGCAAGTAAGTGAAAAGACCCCGGTTCTATCCTTGGTAACCACATATAACAGTGCTGGGTGTGGAAGCTCATGCCCACTAGCAATCAAAACCTCACACCACAGTGTCAGGTGTGGTGGCTCACACCTGTAATCCCAGCACTTGGGAGGCAGAGGCAGGAGGACTGCTGTGAATTCAAGGCTGAGCTCAGGGCCAGCCTGAACTACAAAAATGAGAAGCTGTCTCAAAAAAATACCACTGATTATCCAGTTCTGAAACCTTAAGGATATACATTGATGTATAAGATTATATTGGATCTCCTATTCCTACTTTGGGAAGCATAATTATAGAGCTATACTGGCCATGACGTTATTTAAAAGAAATGATGCAAAGGGGCTGGTGATGTGGCTCAATGATAGCGACCTTGCCCAGCATATGCCAGGCCCTGGGTTTGATCTCAGCATAAGAAAACAAAGAGAGAAGGGCATGAAGTGGAGAAATGATCTAGAAGGCAGGAAGACTTCCCAAAAGTCCTATTAATTCTATAATAGACATATCTTTGCTACCTGAAAGATAATCTTTCTTCTATGAAATACTAAACTGTAGCAACCTGTCTAACATAAAGGTCAGCTTTGCTCTCATGCATGTTACGATAAATGGTACTGAGATCAGTATACTAAGAGAATTAAACCCATGTACAAAAATAATTATGAAAACTAAAATTGAAAACTATCGCAGTCAAATTTCAGCCATCTTTCCATGGATGATAATATAAACAGTAAATGATGCTGTCAGTGTGTTTTAAAAAAATAATAAAATTCAATAGCTACATAAATGAGGCACCAAAAACCACTTTATTCACATGATTTTTAACAGACTTTTCCAGAGATCTTGATATCTTATGGAACACTTTGGAGTAACATTCTGCCAAAAGATAAATTTTCCTGAAAGACTAAATATTAATTTTTTTCAATGTGCTTGGCAAGACACTTAAATAGTTTTGAGGAACTTGGTGAACCTTCAACATGGCAGCTTCTCCATCTCTCTTCCTGTTAAGAATCTTATTGCTTCATGTAATTTGTGTCTTTCCAAATAGAGAAAAAGAGGTCAATATAAGTTCACCATCTGAATTAAGAGTAGCAATAATAAATAATCTACTAAAATATTTTAAGCGTCATTTGGTAGACCTAGTTCTGCCCCTCCCGAACACATGTTTCTAGCATGAGGCAGTTCTAAGCAAGCCTAAAATGTAAGACTGAGGCATTTCATAGAAATGTCATGAATAATCTTTTAAAATTATATGTAAAGGTAACATGAGAGTGAACTTTCTGTGTAAGAGGACTTGCATCAAAGTTTTAATGAAAGCAGATTGCTTTTAACAGTGTCACATCAACCCAAGGAAAAAGAAGTGGTGACTTCTCTTATTTGTGCTCAATTTTTTAAAACTTAAAAACATAAAACAGAAACATGTTTAAATTTTCAGGCTTTAAGTACATCAAAACTATTAGTAAAACAGCTTCAGAACACTATTCAAAACACCCCTCAAAATTAAGTAAGTATAAAGCTACTCTTTCAAAGTTCTACTTAATGCATTTTTGCTTTTCAAATCAGTATATTTGGAAAAGGATCCTCTAATCCAGCATCTGCCACAAATTCAAACAAGAGAAGAGTAGTTTCTACTCAGTGGAAGATTTGTTGATATAAATCTTCCACTTAAAAAGGCAAGAAAGCTTCCCCATCTCCCTCTGGAAAATGTTAACCTACTGGGAAGAGTGGAACGAAAGGAACCATGATAATGCTATCATTTCCTGCCTCTTGTTTTTGAAATTATCCTTATTCTAATTTCACTGCTCATCTCACCTGCACTGCCCACTGTGCACGTTCTTTTCACACCACTTGTGTTCCTCCAGCTGCCACTTTCTTTTATTTCCACGTTCTACTCTCTGAGGCCTTTCTCCCTTCTCCCCCGCGGCCATGTGGCGCTGTCTTCCTGAACTATGACAATTCTCTTTTGGGCTTGAACCACTCATCCCTGCCACCATCATCTGGTCTTTTAGCCCTTTTCTGAATAACACCCACAGGGAAAGACCTGTGGGTATTATTACAATCTGAAAAGACAAAGGAGAAATAAAGGAAATCTACTTTCTAAAATGCAAATACAGCAGCAATGAGAAATGAAGAAATGTTATAGTCAACTATGAGGTCTATACACTCACTGCTTTGTAAACTGACTGCACTGAGCCAGTGTAACTGTTATTTCCAGAAGCCTTTCCCACTTCATACTTGTATTCTCCACAGAATTTCAAGGTTTCATTAAAGTATCAAAATCTGAAATAGAATATATAGTCTGCTGCACTCTGTTTGATTAGATAAATTTAAAATAAGTCAGAGCTGATCACGGCAGAAAGCATAATGTATTTAGCATATCTGTAATGCTGACTGCAATTGTCACTTTTTAATACGGACCACACAAAACCAGAAATTCAACCTTCTGCCTCTCTGTAAAACAGTTTATGCAGTGGCACTACCCTTCTTTCAGTGGAAAGGAGATGCAATGACAAAAATCAGTGTTGATGTAACAGCAAGTATTTGCCAGAATTCCCCCACAAATACTATGCGTATTGCAGATAGAGCAGATACAAAGTATTCTAATGGTGGGTGAGGTAACTGAGAATGTTCAGTGCATGGAGCAGATGTAAACACGGAAAGAAGCAGCCCTGTCACATCCCTCTGGCTCACATAGAGAACAAAGCCCAGAGAGGAGGCAGAGGAAAGATGAGACAGTACTGAACTTTCACTGGGTTGGCTGTAGGCTGGCAACATTCAGGAGCCCGCCCTTCTGAATGTCTCACATCTCATGCCCTCAGTATTCCATTATGCCACACCAGCCCCTGCCGCAGGAGGTCCTCTGCTCTCTGGGAGCCAGTTCTCGTCAGAGCCTCTCTCCCTCTGTGCTCTGTAAACATTTTAAAGTGTCTGAAGGAGGGTAAAGAACTCGTGCAGCCCTCTGAAGTAGGTGCTATTATTATTCCCACTTTAACCATACCTGATGAAAATGAAGTTTTGAGAAATTAATTATCATGCCCCACAGCACACAGCTCCCTAGTGGCAGAGTTAGGACTAAAACTAGATCTGTAAAGTCCCAACTAATACACTTTACTTCTAAGGATGGCACATTTGTGGGGGATGACCTCTAACCCAGTTAAACTCAGAATTCAATTTAGCTAAATGAGAGAATAACATAGAAAAGTTTCAATTCAATAAAATTGAGGGTTACATACATACCAGAAACAAACCATATCATCACTTAAACCTGCTGTTTAAAGGGTTCTTTGGGATGACATGTATTTTACCAACATGGGGTCTGATGTCATCTAAATGCTGTTCTGATCAGTTTCCAAGAAAGCAAAAAAAAGCAGAGAAAATAGTATGGGTTTACTGAGCTAAGTACTACATATGGTAGTAACTAATCAAAATTCTGCCCTCAGACTTCTGGTGAGCATTCATTTTGAAAGAACATTCACACAAAGAATTTTTTAGCATGTCATTTTGTCTTTTTTATATTTTAGTAAAAACTGTGACACTTTGAGTACTCTGTATGGGCTAAGACTTCTTAAACTGACAAAAGTATCTTGTCCTGTCTATTGAAAGACTCATGCAGTTACATCATTAAAACACGGAGTGAAGGGAGGAGGGGAGAGAAATCTTGCTATAAGACAACTACATACCGTGCTCCACCCGGCAGCAACAACTGGGCCCCACAGTTTCCACTTTGTGAGCTCCCACATTTGCCTCTGCAGTGAAATGGTATACTACAATTTTACAGAATAGTTACTTATAGTTTGATTTCTCCAGATCTGAGCCTTGAAGGAATATGTCCACATAAGAAAGAATGTGTTAATGAGGGGCATGTCCCCAAAACAATTTCCCTTTCCACCTTACACAGGCAGCTGCAAGGCCATAGAGTTTGCTCAGCCCTCCCCAGTCACTCAAGGCCTCCAAGACAGAGAAGGTGGATCTGGCAGCCACCAGTGATGGAGTGATGGTTCCCTGCCAAGCAGAATGTCTCTTGCATTCTGATCCAGAAAGCCACATTTTCCTTTTAAGAATTATAAGACTGTTTAGGCTCGTTTAGTCTATTTTCACTTTTCGGACTACTTGGCAGTAAGATGGGTGAATTCCGTAGGTCTGAGCTCATTTTAATTTTTTTCATGTTTTCTAGATATTTTTGCCATTCTCAGGATTCAGAGGCAGCCACAGACAGGTGAAAACACACACAGTACATACTTAGAGATGAGTCAGTACCAAAATTCCCTCTAGAAACTAGCTTCAAATGCAGTGAGGGCAGCGCACACTCCAGGGAGAAGAGGAGAACCTGGTCTTGTCCACAACAGTAATCCAACCCATCTCCTGCCCCTTCACATGTTTGAGAATGCTTAGCATGGAATGTGCTCAACAGAGAGAAAACCTGGTAAATGCCAGAAGAAGTCAGCCACTGGGGGAGTACACAGGCTGCACTAAAGATCCTACCTTACGCAGAAGGCTGCCAGTTCATCCCTTACAGGCAGCTGAGACCAGAAGAGATTACAAGAGAAACTCTGCCTCCACTCCCAACATTCCTGACCTTATTAATATTAGGCACCTCAGTCCAGACAAAGCCAAGCACTGTTGGCCCTGCACAGGTGGCTCAGCCACGCCATCCCAGACCCCACCCCATTCAGCTAAAGGACAGACTCCAGGAGCCCACACATGTTGATAAAGCCAGACATTTTAAAAAATAAATTTATGACTTAGTAATTATAAATTCTAAATAAACTTTCATGAAGATTTGGAAGATATTAACATCCAATTCTGCCTTTTAAATAGTGGTTTTAAAGTACAAGAAAAGCAACATATTTGCACCTGCAAAAATTTGCAAATGATTTGCACCTGCAAAACCATTAGATTATAAAGACCTGGCAATGAGGACCACTCAGCTCAGAAGGTACTTTGTCATCTCAGGAGAAAAGCATGAGAATAATTCCTGCATTAAGGCTATGACTCACAAGAGATGGAATTTGGTCTACAATGTAACCAAATCTTTGAATTGTTAACACTTCCCAAGTTCAAATACCCAAACTATGCTGCATGTTCATTTTTTCTGTATTTGGAATTCTTACCATTTTGTCTTTCTTTCTTCCCCACATGGCTCTGTAAGTTCTAGAGGTCACCGGGATGACACTGCTATCTTTATATCAGCAACACAGAAGGAACACTCCACCAGCAGTACATGCTTATCATTCTACAGGCGTTCCAGCTCTGTGTTCAAGGTATATGAGCATGCATGTGCATGTGTGCACATGCGTGTGCAGGATGAGGGCAGGCAGAGAGGGGTACTGTATTTACTGCTGATCTACACAAGATTTCTTGAAAAAAGACAACTTGCTCACTGATAAGATTTTGCTAATCAGTGTTCATAACTCACCTGTTCATTCCTCAGAAAGGGAAATTAAGGCCGAGAGAAATGCCATGTTCTACGTCACACAGAACCAAATACCAGCTACTCAATCTTATGATTCTAGTATGTTTTAAAAACGGTTCATGTAATATGCAAAGAGGGGTAAAAATGAGGAACAAGGTGAAAGTTAGCATTGTCAACCGTTTATATTACTCACTTTTACACATACAATAATATATTTATAGTCTTAGCTCTCTTGACTCCCCCCTACCTTCCTTACCCCCAGCCCACATGCACACGCGCGCGCACACACACACACACACACGCACATATGCATAATATACACATACTCATCAGCAGCATCTCACCAAAGAGCTCAATGTTCACACAATCCTTTCTAAAATGCTATTAGCAGATAACCTCACTTTTGGAGAATGACAACTCCAGATAAAAACCAAGGATCTTCATAGAAACCTGGAGCCTTTGGTTAACATTTCCTACTGAGTAACTTCCTAATGTATCATCTGCTTTAGATTTCACCAAGAATTAAATGGAAGGAATGAAACTTTCCTTTCACTAAATGAGGAGTGACAGAAAATTCTCCAACCACTGTGATGAAAGTCAAATGACTATTTTAGCTGGGCTTTGGACACAGCACAGGTTCAAGCCCCAGCACCTGCACAACCACCCACATACAAGGAAAACTTCCATTCCTTCCCTTGAATATCTGTCAACTTAATGCCCAATCACCAATCTAAAAATCACATGACAGGAGAGACAAAAATTCTTGAATTAGTTTTCCCTAAATTATCTTTCATTTTAATAGTAGGAGGAAAAAAGACAGGCTGCACTGAGGAGGGGAAGTGAGCGTTGGTTTCTGAAGGACACAGGTGCAATCTGCTAGGCAGACAGGTCAGGAAAGACTATGAGGAACATCCATGGAATGGGGCAAACTGCAAAGTGATCACTTTAAAGTGTCAGAGGAGGAGTGTGGGAACCACGACAAACAGTTTAGACTCTGCTCCACAGACAACAGGGAATGTCACGGGGGCATCAAGAAGGGGAGCCTCGCACTGAGCTCGGACTGAGCTGGAGCCACAACACAGACGGTGGGATGGTGAGGAAGTGAATATTTACATATCCACAATGATGAGGTCACCCATCTGGGCTATCTCTTAGGGAAACTTAACAGGAGCTTACAAGGACCATATGTGAACATGTCCGGGTTGGGATTCAAGAAAAGGCTGGGCCCCACCTTCTTCTTAGTCAAGTGCTTAAGTGTTCCACATTAAGGCCAAGGAACTGTGAATCTGGCACTAATTCTGCCAGAGCGATCCCCAAGGGTATCGCGTGCATACACATGTACCCTAAACAGGAAAGCCCAGAAGCAGCTGCACAGGCAGTGGCCCAGGGTAGCAATGGCAGGGTAAATTTTCAGTGTAAGATCAGGTTAGGTGAAGGAAGCTGGTCTGGCTTCTGAGAGAAGGAACTTCAGGGGAGGATATCACACCATGAAAGAGCAGAGAGGAACCTGTTTAAAGGAGAAGGTATCTCAGATGAGCGCTAATTCTACAAACTAGGAATTCTGAAGATGAACAAGACGATAAGCTTAAGACACTACTCAGAGTCCTCATTATACTTTAAGTGTCGAGAACTGAGTGGGCTATGTTTAATATTAATAGTGGGAATTAAAATCTCTATCATATACATGAGAATACTGAGACTCCAAGACTGCTAAATATAAGTAACTAGAAAGTAACAAAGGTTGACTCTAAGCCATAAAGGTGCGATACCCAAGCCCCACACTTTCTCTCCACATTCCAGCATCAACTCCAAGGGACTGCAAGGAAATGGGAATGCTGTACTTCTCTGGACTGCACCATGGAGCTTATTCTGCAGACTTGTTTTCCTGAAGTTAACAGTAAGAAACAGGAGGAGGGAACCACACAGCAACCCTTGAGCAATTTGTTCCAGGAGGAGAAATGGCATAGAAGTAGCATGTGTCCAAACAGAAAGCTTGCTCTGGAAAACAAAGCAATTAGCAGCACAGGATTCATTTCTCAAATACGTACCTAATACCAATATGTACCAGGCATAGCACAAGCCGAGAAGAGGGGAATGGTGGGTGACACACATAAAACTGCTACTCCACACAATCTGCAACTTGTGAACCCAGCCTCTAAAGCAACCCTCACCAGTAGAGGATTTTCTGTTTTAGCTGACCATTCCCTGCAATGCAGGTCTATGATAAAATAGTAATAGCAATAATAATATAATAATAATAATAGTAATAATAATAATAGTAATAATAAAAACTAGTGAGAAGTTTCTGATTTCAGAGTTCTGAAATGAGGTCTAGATCTCTATCATTTCAATTTCCATCTGTATTTCAGAAGCAGTTCACTGAGGGCACAAGGACTCAGGAGTACTTTATGTCTCCATTCTCTTAATATATATTTCCATTTACACAATTTTTATTTTTATATATGCATAGTTTTGTCACAAGACCAGGTACAAATTTAAAATTTGTCTCCCTTTTAAAAAAGTACTTGTTTATAGTAGACAGCAAAAAGGTAAAGAACAGGTAGATTCCTTCAAAAGTGAGAGAATTATTAAGCAAAAAACAGAGGTCTTTTCTGGAATAAGTATGTGTTATTCTTAGATGATCTACATATATATGTGAACAAATTAATCACAGGAATATTAACTATGGTTTAATATTGATCAAGTGGTACTGTGAATTCAAGCATTGTCTAAGAAGCTTACATCCATCTTACCAAAGATGTAATAAACTCAGGCCAAAGGATCTAATGGAAGAATGATTTAATTCCCAAAAGAAACCACAAAGATGCCTTCTGGGGTTCTCTGAAGGAACAACCACAGTATGAAGCAGACACACACCATGACCCCAAGAATGAGGGGAGCTGTCCTGTTGGCTGTTCTCTCTGATGAGTGTTTTCTTTCTTGCTTTTAGTTAGGAGGCTCAAAAACAAATATATGGCCTGCACCAAGGAACTCTAAAGGACCTCTTCATGTACAGCCTTGACAAATTGAGAATAAAAAAAATGACAGGATGCCACTGCAAGAACAGATGCAATGATCTTTTGAGCAGTTTAGGTTCACAGCAAAACTGAATGACAGGCTGTACGGATATTAGTTTCCGACTCTTTTGGGTAAACAGATAAAAAAAAAAAAATCCAACACACAAAACACTCTCAGGCCCTTACTGACAAGAGTGGAAAGCACAACGTACCCCATCTGATTCTCCATTTCACGGTTAATTCATGTGCACAATAGCACTTCCAGTGATTTTGAGAAGGTAAACAATGTGATCAAAAAAAGAGCAAGAGACCAAGTTTGGACTAAGCTTGTCTTTCTGTACTTGAGGGTGAAGCAGCTGATGTTTCCAAACATGAACTCCTTACCCAACAGAATAACATGCCTTCTAAACAACAGCAGTGAGCTTACAGTGTTCACAATAATTACACTCGCTTCTCACATAAAGCACCAAAATGCTTATCAATATCTTTATGTATATGAAGCAAGTATTTCAGTTTAGATTTCAATACAAACCCAGGTATTCTCTTATAACTGGCACAATAGCAAAATATAGAGCAGATAACATTTGTGTATATGAATTATGAAAGAGCTACACATATCATCAGAAAGGTATTTGCTTTTGCCAAAATTAAGGCATAACTGCATTAATCTTTTTTTTTTTTTTTTTTTAGGTTTTTTGAGACAGGGTCTCGCTTTGTGGTTCAGGCTGGCCCTGAGCTCAGCCTCAAACTCACATCACAATCCTCCTGCCTCTGCCTCCCAAGTGCTGGGATTACAGGCGTGAGCCACCACGCCCAGCACTGTGGTATGTGGTACTGGTTGCTGCTGGGTGTGGGTCCACACCCAGTATTGTTATGTGGTTACCAGGAATCGAACCCGGGTCCTTGCGCTTGCAAGACAGGCGCCGGAACCACTGAGCTAATTCCCCGGCCCCCACAACTGCATTAATCTTTATGTTAACTTTAATCCTGCTTTTTTGCCTCTTGACTCTCACTTAAATTTATTTTATCTATTCTGCTTATTTGTATCTATATCATCTACTCAAAATCTTTGGTGCAACTGGGGCAAAAATTAGTAAAGAGCAAGTAATCAAAGTACTTCAAATCTCATAAACTCACTGGAAAATGCTGTGTTCTCCTTTGTTTTGTCCTGTGGTGGTCCCTTGTGTTTTGTCCCCAGCAGTCCTTCCTGGGGCAGGACTTCACACTGACCTGCCCCAGCAATGTGCTGTGACTACAAGTGTGCACGGCCACACTCAGCTTTGTGTTTCTCTAGTAAAAATCCTACTTATGGGCCATGGATTTTAGCTCAGTGGTTCTGGTGCCTGCCTTGCAAGTGCAAGGACCCGGGTTCAATCCCCAGTAACCATACACAACAACGTCAGGCATCAACACTCACACCCACCAGCAGTCAGTACCACACACGTCAAGAGACAAGGTGTGGTAGCTCATGCCTATAATCCCAGCACTCAGGAGGCAGAGGTAGGAGGACTGCTGTGTGTTTGAGGCTGAGCTCAGGGCCAGCTTGAACTACAAAGTGAGACGCTGTCTCAAAAAAAAGACAAATAAATCCTCCTTAGGACAAACTATACCTATTTGGTGAGTTCTCTTATACACATATAGTTACACTGGAACACTGAGAATCAACAAACCACTATATATATGAATCAAAATAACATACTTTACCTGACATCTGTGTACAAATACGTGTCAATCAAAATATAAAATATTTTCTTAAAATAATCTCAAACTTAGAAATTGTACTATTATTTAACTGAAATTGCTTTAACACTAGGTGCAATATACATATGACAGAGTGCTCTCATTTAAGAAGTTGAACCCTGAGTCTGCTTGTGTGTATTATTCAATAGTTTTAAGAAACAGTGGTTCTGGGGGGGTGGTAGGGTGGGTGGGGCTATGGGAAAAAATGAGAATTAAGTTGTGTCTTATACTGGTACAAATCCCCATTATGGAGTGCAATCATGATGTGTATATTTAATGTACCAATAAAGATAATTAAAAAAAAAAAAAAAAAAAGAAACAGTGATTCTAGTGCTTGCTTTGCAAAGAGCAAGTTTCAGAGTTCAATCCCAGGTACAAAAACGAACAAAAGCGAGAGAGAGAGAACGAAGGAAAGAGATGAAGAAAGGAGGAAAGAAAGAGAAAGAAAGAAGCAAGGAAGGAAGGAAAGAGAGAGAGATGGGAGGGAGAGAGGAAGGAAGGGAGGAAAGAAAGAAAGAAAAGAAAGAAAGAAGAGAGAGACAGAGAGATGGGAGGGAGAGAGAGGAAGGAAGGAAGGAAGGAAGGAAGGAAGGAAGGAAGGAAGGAAGGAAGGAAGGGAGGGAGGAAGGAAGAAGAAGAGAGAGACAGATGGGAAGGAGAGAGGAAGGAAGGAAGAAAGGAAGGAACGAAGGAAGGAAGGAAAAAGAGAGAGAGAAAGAAAGAAAGAAAGAGTAAAAGCCTAAATAATACAGGATACAGAAAATAAAGAACAAAACTGAAAGAATTCATAATATATTAACATTTTACTGTATCTTACCCTTTCTCATTCTAAATTTTCTCTCATTCTAAATTTTCTCATTCTAAATTCTCATTCTAAATTCACTCATTATAAACAACAAAGATTCATGCCAATGTTTGCTTTTACCAAACCTTCCTCCTTCTGTCAGACTCATCTTCTCTAGATAACCAGATACCTGCAAGTTCCATGTCTCTTTCATTCCTAAACACATTTTTACAGGTATGTTTTTTCTACATAGATGAGATGCAATGAGGAACCACTGACTTTAATGAGTGCCATAATCACTTTTTATCCAGTCTTCTACAGTTCTTATCTTTCCCTGCAATAATTTGTATTTGCAAATTGTATTTGCATAGAGTATGTTTCACATATTCTATGAAAATGTTGTCTTGTTTTTGCTTCACCTCAGTCTTCTACATGCCCGCTTACAAAGTTTGGTTTTTCCTCTTGTGGCATCAAAATAAATTACCTCTAAATGTCACCAAAGGATAACATTCCAAGACTATAGCTCAATAGTAGAGTGTCACCTAACACGCTGAGGACCTCAGGTTCAGTCTTCAGTGTCAAAGACAAAAATACCTTCCTCCCCAAATCCACCCATACATATCCTCAGCAAAATTAACATTCTAACGAATACATGCCCTTCTGGAATAATGTCTCTTTATATACATGGTGAGCTTCCTTCTACCATTTCATTCCTAGTCTATGAACTTCAATCAGAATGTGAAGGTGGCATTAAACTATATCTGATGTGTTTCTTAGTATTTAGACTTCTTTCTTCAGGGTCAGGACATTTGACCTTTGAATAAGTTATTACTGATGTTTCAAACTAAATAGAAATATATCCCTATTAAGAAATGAAAGATTTTACTACAGCATGGGAGTAAGTATATCCACTCTTATGAGTATAATTATTTTGAGTTTTCAACCATACTATTAGAAAAATTGCTCTTTTTTGGATTTCTTCCATATCTATCTGCTTAGAGTGAAACAGAAATAGGCTAATGTGAAAACATTCTCAGATACTTGTCACCAAGATTATGTAGAAAGTTACATGGCATATGTGATTAAAAAAAAAAAAAAAGTAGTATTTCTACCATGAAGTATTAGTGGGAAAAAAAAATGATACTAAGAAACAGATCAGTGAGGCCCAGCAATCATTCTTAACAGAAAAACCCAACCCTGTGAGACTGTTCTTAGATAAAAGATGTTTCCTCTAGATTGTCCCCCGCTGCTTAACTCACTAGGGTAGAAGTCATGAATGTTACCTTGCAAATCTGAATCATTGGATTTCGGACTGCTTCTTGCTCGCCGCTCGGTTTTTTTGACTCCAGGTCCACCACCACTGCCACCTCCCCCGCCGCCACCACCACCGCCACTGTGCCCCTTCCCGTAGCCATTGTACACCGTTGTGCAGTTGCTTTTGTAGATGGAGGAAGGAGGGCTGTTGAGGCGGTTCTGGCGGTCAATCTGGCGGTCTTTGAGCTTCTTGTGTGGAGGCTTGCTGTACTGGTCTTCTCGTGTAATGTAGCTTGACATCCCATAGAGTGGTATGATTTCTAAAATGGGTGAATGTGGCAAACACAACTTCAGTCCATGTTTTTGACAGGAAGTTTTTCAAAAGTCAAATAATCTGACCCTGAAAAGTCTAAAATACTAATAAATACACTATAACAAATATTTTGAAAAATGCTATATATATTTAAAATATGCTTGTTTCTAATAAATCAAGAAATAATTTTTTTTAAAAAATACAGTGTTAGAGATCTTCCCCCAAATATAAAGAAAAATGAAAAGGACAACATTATCCTCAAAGACCTCAAATTCTGGCTGAATTTATAACTAAATTTGATTTTGCAAGTCAAAATGTTTTCAGCAGCTGCAATACATGGGAAGGAAGAAAAAAAAAAAAACAGAACAAAATATTGCTGTGAACATGTACTCAGAATCAAGACATTTACAAGTATATTTATTCATGTAGACAGAAGAGCATTCTACTGGACAGTACAAAGTGTCCTATAAGGAGTCACCTGGGGCATCCAGAAGAGTTAATAGCTGAAGAAGACTATCAAAATAGTGAAGTTAGAACGCGCCAATGCAAATAATCAGATTCACAAAATCAAGAGAAGTGCTCAGGGAGAAAAGGTAGAGGGAGCACAAGGCCCCTCTAAAACCTAGGGCCAAACTAAGAGCTGTGGTCTCAAACTTATGTGGAGTAACTGAAGGCTAAACAAAAGTAGAATGCTGCCCGCTTTACTATGCCCATTTTAAGCGCCTCAAAAGGAAACAGAGCCTGCAATTCAGTCTTATGGTCTTGGGTGTTAGGGATATAGTTTAAATCTAAACTTATAGATCAGTTTGAAATCATATTTAGGCATTAATGCAAATGACAATGTGGAGCAAAGACATTGGTTTTCCATAAGGAAAAGGGGTCTCTTTTCTATGGACTCACCATATAAACTACTACCTAATTCTAAATAGTTTTAAGAGTGAAGGAGAGTTTCTGTCTTTTAAAAAATAAAGAAGACACTTTATTTGCACATTACAGTTCTGTGCTATTTTAATGAAATTAATCAAAATGCCATGAAATGAATGCTACACTTTTTAAATTCTAATGGTAATTTAAATCACAGTGTTACCTATCCTAAAATTGCAAAGAAGACCACCTGCAAAATA